>JABFFI010001187.1:0-13146 GCA_013623725.1 Fusarium robinianum
CGGTAGCTGGAGGGATAGTGGCCGCAGCAGTTGGCGCAGCTGCCCATGGAGGTGACCCATCGGGGGTCGGGCATCTGATCGTAGACCTGTCGGAGAGCCGGGGCCATCTTGTTGGTGAGGGTGCCGGCGACAATCATGACATCGGACTGTCGGGGGGAGGCACGGAAAATGATACCGAGACGATCCTGATCGTATCGTGGAGTGGAGAGGTGCATCATCTCGACGGCGCAGCAGGCGAGACCGAAGGTCATGGGCCACAGGGAGGATTGGCGGGCCCAGTTGGCTATCACGTCGAGGGAGGTACTGTGAGGAAGGACAAAACGGTCAATTGAAGGTGTTCCGGCATATTCGGGGGGTATGAGAACAAAGCAATTGGGTCGGAGGAGAGGCGGTATCGAGGAAATTGGGGGTTCTGATCTAGAGAGGCTTGGTGGTTGCGTGATGGGCGGGCTTGCGGGACATACAGAGCATATTGGATGACGCCCTTGGTGCCCTCCTCGCTGGGAAGCGGAACTTCCTTGCGAGCCTTGGCCAGGCCGGAGGTGGCCGAATGGGTCGTCAAGGCACTCGCATCGCGGCGAGAGCCCGTTGAGAAGGAAGCGGCAGCGACTCGGAAGGGGATGACGGCGGTCGCAGGCTTGACTATCGGTAGGCGTGGTGGTCAGAAAGCGGCTTCTCGATACCTAGGTGTGGGATGGGCAAGAAAAAACCCGCCCCGGGCCGGGGGGCCGTGTAGGCGGGCGGGAAACGCACCTCGGAGGGCCATTGAGGCCGCGGATCGCGACGCGGGGAGCATCTCGAAGTGTTGACGATTGGGTCGACGGGACGAGGGCCTCGGATCGCGGGAGTTGGGCGGGGAGAGGGGAGATGTTCGGAGGGGCGGGCGCGGGAATGGTGTTGTAGAGGGAAGCTCTCGTTGACGTTTTGCTGGATGGGGATGGGCAATTGGGGGATTGATTCGCCTGTGGAATTGGGGGCATTGTGATTGGTCGGGAGGGAGATGGGGCAAGATCTGGAGAGCCGGCGATTAGCCGTTGCCGGTGATGATGCACGATTATCGATTGGCGCGATTCACTCCTTCTTGTCGTGCCCGTCTTTGAGCTCACCCGTCTTCGTGGAGGCTAGTACATATTGACCATTAGCTCTTGGCTAACTTGATGGAGGAAGATGCTGCAATAGACGACTTTGAACACTTTTGTCTTGATGAATCTATTCTTTTTTCATATCTCTTCTTCTGTAAATACCTTTCCCGCGTCTCGAAGCGATTTTGAAACCCCATTTATTACGAGGTCTGACTGACTTACCCTTCCGTATCTCAGCTCCGAGTCTTCAACTTGAACAGGTGTTTGGCGTTCCGAGTCCTCTATTCGTCCACTTTGCCCCATAATGGAGTATGAACTGGACTATCCAAGGGTCATAAAGGGTGTAGCCTGTTTGGCCAGATAGCCCTTGATGGGACCAGCTTCGAGTCTAACTGGCAATCCTGGGGACTTACTCCGTAGTTTCGACTAGGATGGAGCGAGATGTTCGAACAGTGAAACGGGTGTACGAAAAAGAAGTCCCGACATAGAGAAAATCTGTCCCTATCTATCACGGCGAGGCTAGATATGAAGGGCGGCGATGTCTTGTTATCTCGGAGGTGCAAAGCCAACAGCCTTGGGCGACAGGGAGTTTCTGTTCAACTCTGACCCTGAATACTCTGTAGTTCTCCGTAGTCCTCCGTAGTGGTTATTCCGGGTCGTGCAAGAGGGACTGGTGAACTGGTAGATAATTCTGCAACCCATCGAGGGAGACGTAGACTGAGTATGGCTGGCTGTCACCGTTTCCCCATGGCTCGACCATATTTGACAGAGCTGTCATTAGCACGCTATCGCCGATTCTGATTTCGATTGGTGTCTTCACTCTTGTTAGACTTGTGTCTTGGTAGGTGGCCGCGGTGGCTAGGGCATAATTGTTGGTAAGCTCTGTAGCTCGTTGCCTTAATCAGTCAAACCCACGCCCTAAGGGCCGCATAATGTCAGCGCAGCAAGTATCAATTCTTGGCAATGAGGCAAGGCGCAGTGCTCGCATGGCCTTGCTTACATCAGATGTCAGAGGCGCATCCCTCCACGTTGTCATGTCATGGCGGGAGATTTCGTCAAGTGTGGGATAGGTAGTTTCTACCTTCAGGGAGCAGCGCTGAATGCTAGACCTTTTTGTCTCGTTTGGCACGATCGAGATAACAATGGCCCAGTTTGGGTGGGCCAACTAGTTAGCACTCCTGAGTCTCGATGCACGGGACGCGTACTTCTTCACTAGGGACTCGGTAGAAAGGGGGGGGATGTTCTGCTTCGGCTGGGGTGGTGGCGCCTGTCTCTGATTTGGGTCTCAATTGGAATCCATGGAGCGTGTCGAGGGCACTTCTTGGTTGGTCGGCGGTTTCTTGCGGCATCACGTACGACTTGCTGAACTGGCACCGACTAAACAAGAAGCGGCAGGGGATCGTTGGCTTATTTTAGAAACGGGGGGATGTTTCGGTTGGCTGTGGACAATATCAACGGCAGGTTGGCAACGGAAGTGGACTGGAGGAGTTGGCCGTTGAATTAATGTCTGCAGCCGCCCGTGTTGTGCTGGATCTCGTCCATCTTCGCGTCGCAGGGTTCTGTAGAATGGTAGTTAGAGAGGCTCATTTCATGAGGGGAACAAAAAGGGTGGATAATATTGATAGGAAACATGGATTGAGGCCATTCATATCCTAGACTTTCGGTTGTTGCGGTCGCGGTGAGCCTCGAGCGTCAAGCGATTGGTACTAAAGCCGTTGGAGGCTCCATCCTTTCTCATCCCTCCACTTCCAGGGGGTAATGGGCACGTTTCTCGGTTGTTCTTGACCGCATCTCATGGATGGAAAGAGAGGGTACATTACGGAGTAGTGGTCGCAGGGTCTGGGTTCTTAGCGAAGTTGCCGCTTGGAGTACCTACTGACCTATGTATGGAGGTTGATGTTTGCTGAGGGATGGAGTGCGGATAGGTACAAACAGTAGAGCTTTGACTCTTCCAGGTTCCGAGGGAGCGTTGTTGTTGTTGTTGTTGTTGTTGTTGTTGCTGTCGCCAACATGTGAAGACTCAAGGCACCAACATCATCAGAGATGCAAGCACATGATTTAAAAGGGTTGGCGCCGGCATCCGTTCAGCATTGACGGTGGCGTCACTTCTTATGAGTTTGTTAGACGGGCTTCCGAATAAGAAAGTTAAGCTCAGACGGATATCTAATATGCATCTGGCATCTTACTCGGCGCATCGTCAACGACAGCAGGAAACGAAACGTCAATGTTTCCACGACTCCGTGATCGCCGTCAGGATGGCGAAACACAAGCGGATTCCCGTCAACGCAGAGACACTTCATTCCAGCGACCGAGACCAAATGGCCAAGTGAAGTCCCACCTGGAACCTACCTAGGTAGTCACCCCGCCGCCGTCGCCGCCGCGGTTTCCGTTCCGAGACTCCCTCCCCCGTTTTCCCCTATTATTTCTGGCTTGAAAATTCGGGGGGGAAGAGGGGGGGGGGGGGGGGGGNNAGTGTCATGGCTGCATGAAATGGGTTGAGCCTCTCCCACCAATTCATAACTAGATTGACTTTGAAACCTTCAATTTGAACTAAAAAGGTTGTGAAGGTGTGTGCGGTTGATTATTTTCACTCTCCTTCTCCCGATTTATGCTTATCTTAGTTTTTCCCATCCCCCTTATTTCGCCTCTTTCACCTCAACTCTTCCTCTATCTACCCTTTCATATTCTTCAGTCTCATCCCAGTGATTTCACCCTCCCCCCTCTTCACTCAGGAAGGATTCCTCCTTCTATCTGCCTTGAGCGACCAGGGTGTTCTTGCTTATGTTAGAGGTGCTCGAGCTTGGCTCCGCCAAAACTCCTTGGAAGCCGGAAACTTACCTTCCCAGCGCCCCTTCTCCACGCTGTTATAACCACGCTCCACTTTAACCACCTACCCATTGCTCCTTCCTGCTGCGACATCCCAGCACTTTCCAACTGGAGACTCCCATTTTCCAGCGCAGGAAGGTACGGAGGCAATGCAGGTTGGAAGCCCCGTGGCTACCTAGGTACCTGCTTCCCTCCACCCCAACCTCACCACCACCACCACTTCCACCAAAGGCCAATATCCTTACCGACCATACTGCTCCTGGGCTAACGCTCACCTTACTTCCACACATTTGCTACAACCAACAAAGGACCGAAGTACTTGCTACCTTGCCCAGACGCAGTCACGAGTTTTTTCTTTTTTCCCTATCTCCCACCTTTTCTCTAGCTCACATCTGGCGTGGTTGGCGAAACCTCGAATTCATCTACTCAACATCAATCTCCTCCGGCGCGTCCCCCATTCCCGTCCCTCGACAATGCCCTGTCGCTGCGCTCGCTGAGCTCCCATCCTCCATCGATGCTTCGACTGTCCGCTCCCCCTTGGCGCGCATAATCCCCCCCGACGTTCCGCCGCCTCTCGTTCCTGTCGCATATCTCCCTCCGCCATGTGGCCGCGGCTCAAGCAATGGCTATGGGCGTGGCCCTCCCGACTGGTTGTTCGCTACCTCACTACCCTCTTCATCGTATGCTTTGCCATTACCAACTACCTCCTATGGACTTCCAGTCAGGGCTGGGATGTCGTCGAGCCGAATTCCCCCGTCAAATTTGGTCCCAAACATCCCATAAAGAAGCTCATGGCAGATGCTCGCGCCCGTCATGAGACTGTCCTCACCAAGCGAAGTTACAACCTTCACGATGCCGCCGCCCGTTACCGTACCCGCCGAGGCCGTCATCCGCCCCCTGGCTTCGACAAATGGACCGAAGCCGCCCTCTCGTCCAACGCTATCCTCGTCGAAGACTACTTCGATCGCATCTACCAGGACATCGCCCCGTACTGGTCTCTCGATCCCGATACTCTCTCCAAAAGGGCGTCCGCATGGCACTGGGTCGTCAAGGTTCGCAACGGCGAGGCGACCGGCGTTGGCAACACGAAAGACCGAGTCCCGTGGTTGAAGCTCTGGACCGACCTTGTCAAGGAGTTTGCCGCCGAGCTACCCGATGTTGACATGCCGATCAACTATATGGACGAGCCTCGCATCTTGGTTCCCTTTGAGGAACTTGCTGAGCTTGTTGACCGCGAGCGCAGTACCCGGCGCATGACCCCTCTGAGCGAGGTCATGACTGAGTTCAAGGGCCTCGCGCAAATGGACGCCCAGAAGCCTCGGCCGTACGACCCAGTCTGGTACAATACTTCCCATAGCTATTGGGAACTGGCGCGTGTGACGTGTCCTCCCAATTCTCCGTCGCGCGATGTTGAACAAGTTAAAAATCTCCGCGACCCTGTCGAGTATCCAAACGAATGGGCTCCCGATTACGCATACAAGGGATACATCAAGAATTGGACTGCCGCCATGGACCCATGCGGGCAGCCACACTTGCGACAGATGCATGGGAGCTTTGTGGAGCCCCTGAGTCTTTCTACGTCGAAAGAACTGATCCCCATGTTTGGCGGTTCCAAACTCCCCATGAACAATGAGATGCTCATTCCCGGCGCCATGTATCTCACTGATAATGAATTCTACTCTGGAGGCGAGAAGCATGGCCCTGCTTGGCATGCCAAGAAAAGCGGAATCGTCTGGCGTGGCGACGCTTCTGGTGGCCGAGCGAAAGCGAGCATCTGGCATCGCTTCCACCGCCACCGTCTTATGCAAATGCTGAACGGAACTACAGTTGACAGTGTAGAGCACGATGGTCTCAAAGCCAAGACGTTCAAGCTGCAGACACCCGACCCCTACAATAGCACACACCGTGCTTCCAAGACACTTGGCGCGTGGCTAAAGCAATTCTCCGACTGCGGGTTTGTCCGCCTTCTCTGCGAACCTGGGCGTTGCGGCCACGTCGATCCTTACTTCCACGAACTCGAGTCCATGCACATGAAGGAACAGTACCGATACAAGTTCCTTCCTGACACCGATGGCAACTCGTTCAGCGCCCGTTTCCGCGGTTTCCTGCGTTCCACCAGCATGCCCCTCAAGGCCACCATCTACGCCGAATGGCATGACGATCGCTTGACACCGTGGGTTCACTTTGTGCCCTTCGACAACACCTTCCAGGACCTCTACGCCGTCCTCGAGTACTTCACGGACGTCGAGGCTGGCGGTGACTCTGCGGCCCGCTATATTGCCGAGCGTGGGAGGGAATGGGCCGAGCAGGTCCTTCGCCGAGAAGATATGCGTCTCTATGTCTGGAGGCTACTGCTCGAGTGGGCAAGGGTCTGTGACGAGAATCGGCATAAGCTTGGATTCGTACAAGATTTGCTGGAAGAGAGAAAACGATAAGGAAGCCGCCTCTTTGCATCCCCATGAGCCGGATGTATAAGACCCGTTAGGGGGTTGGGAGGTAGAGATCATGATATGCGCACGCGACTCGCCCAAGCATGGAGCACGATGTCTCCGGGGGGCGCTGTGGTCGCTCAACTATACACTAATTGCCACGGCCTGGAGTTCGGAGTTGGATATGCCGCTTGTGTTCGGCAGAACTTGTACAGGAAATGGGGGGACTTCGCATCACGTTCGTTTTGGGGAAAGGCCTTTTGTTCAGTAGGGGTAACTGATACGAGGGGAGCATATGTGAACAGCTGTACCTACTACCTATGTAACACCTGCAATGTAAATCGACGAGAAAGGGAGGAGGACAAGGGACTTTGGGTGAGAGATGGGGTGCGAGAGAAGAAACCCCCCTGGTTGTAATAACGCAGACACTACCTAGAGACTTGGTTTAGTCCCCAATCCAATTAGCGAATAACATCCATTGTTAAATATCTCTCCGTTGAGATGTGCCATCCCCTCCATTCCTAACCACACTCCCATATCACCGGTTCCTTGTAACATATCTTAAACTCGAAACAAGTGACTCCGTTAGATGCATTAAAGATGGTGCCTTGGCCGCCTGTCCTATTCTTCTCATCCTCATTAATATGCCAATATCTACAAGGGGACCTTTTCCCTCTTTTAGAAAGACTAGGACAGCTCTCTCGTAGACTAGCTACCTGCCCGAGCTCACATACTTCACCCGCCTCGCTAGTCTCACGGCAGGGAACTCGTTCCCTACGCGAGCTGCGCGAAGTTTTGACGTAGAACAGAAAAGAAAATTATGCCTCTCGGACAGAAGACGAAGTTTGTCTACAGCTGCAAGTTCGTAACGGGCTCGCGAGCAGGTTGTCCCTTGAGGTGTGCAGCAGAACCCTTGAACAGGCTCTGCCAGATGAATGCCTCACTGAGGAGAAGCTCAATGTCCTTTTCGGTCCAGTTCTTGGTGGGGAGGCACTGGAGGAACATCATAATCTCCTGGAAGTCCATGCCAACGAGCTTGTCCGACCACTTGACGAGGAAGGCAGCGCAGACATAGAGGTGGAACTCGGAGAAGCCTTGTTCTTCAGCCTGCGAAGTGGGTTAGTCGATGGAAGAGAAAAAGACGACAGGGAGGGTGGGATGAAAGAGACATACAAGATACGTGTCCCACATGCGAATGGTGTTCTTGACGCTGATCTCTCGCATCAACAGGCAGTTCATCCAGCGGAAACTAAACTGGATGAATTCGACGCCTTCTTTCTCAAGATGTTTTGACAAGCCCGCGTCTATTCGAGCGGTGAGATCGCGCAAGGCCGCCACTTGGCGCTGGATGCCTGGTTGCGCCACAATGTAGTGATCTTGGATTCCATCGAGCAGCTTGGTAAGGCACCAGAAGGTATCAGCCTCTACAGCGTCCAATACCGATTTGGGCAGCTGTCCTGGGTCCATGCCGGACTCGATATTGGGATCCCCGATGTATATTCCCAGGAAGACCTGCCAGAAGGGCGTCACCAAGTCATTGATGCCTTGGACGTAGCCGCTGGCTGGGTGTCGAACCGCCCAGACGTAGAGAATGCGCTCGAGGGAACGCTGTGTGGCCTCGTAGCTGTATAGTTCGATATGCGGGTTTGTTCGGGGAATATCGATACTAATCTGGTGCCATATGGCCTCGTCCAAGCCCCGTGTTCTTCCCGTGGGGGCTGCGTTCGTGGTGCCAAGGGAACTGCTGGCGGCAGGGGTGTTCCCGCCCCTCTCAAACGCCTGGCGGACGCCGTCGAGGTACTCCTTTCGTTTCCTCTCGAGTGTGGCAACTCGTCGTTCGCTGCTTGTAGGGAGGTAGCTGAGGAGAAGCTGCCAAGTCATGGCGCGGACCTCCTGGGGCACGCCAGACCAGGCAAGCGACCTCAGATCGGGGAGGGAGATGGACGTGGCCTGGAGGAGCTTCTTGAACTTGTTTATGCGGGTGATTCGGGAGTTGATGGCGTCGGCTTCCTTGGGGGGAGCGTTGGCAGGGACAGTTGGATAGTTGATGAGGTGAAGGGCGTTGGCGGGGTCTTTGTGAGTCGTTAGTTGACGTGACAAGGCGATAGATCAGCTGTGGGAAGCAAACCTCGTAGAATATCTTTGTACTGTGGTCGGAGAATCTTGCCCTCGCTCTTTTTGGGCATGGGATATGTAGGTGCCGGGCGCTCGGCTGCGATGTCGGCGCTGTTGCTGTAACGTCTGGCGATGAGAGAGTCGGGAGGCTCTTCCACGGCTGGCGACAGAGTACTTGACTCGTTCTTCTGTGTAGCCATCTTTCGCGATCTCCTTTTCATGCTCGACAAGCTCGGTAGACCAAAGTCATCACCATCATCGTCCTCGTAACCCATCATGTCATCTTCGTCGGCCTTCCAGTCATCGTTGGTATTAGATAGGAAGTTAATGTAGCGCTTGAATGGGGGCGAGGCCTTGCTGCCTGGGGTCGTCCGTGACGGGGGAGAAGCATCGTGGATTCTGATTTTGGCGGAGGAGGTGGAAGGGGGCGTCTTGGGTCGTGACGAGCTGGAGGAATTCCTGAGGGGTGGGAGACAAAGTCAGTGAACAATAGACGTCATGAGACAGACCTTGACCTAGCGCGGCGACTTACAGAGAGTCGAACTTGAGGATATCAGCGTGAGAGTATGCGGCGCCAACGACGAGGTTAGAACCAGGGCCTCCAGTCGACGTTACGTTCCTCTTAGGTGTGGTGTTGTGGCTGTTGTCTCGCGGAGGCGGTCTCCAGAACGGCGATGCGGACCTGTTTCGAGATGCTTCAGCGCGCGAGCACTAGGGAGTAGGCGAGGATGGTCAAAACGTACTGTGCGCGGTCTGTCGAGAGGCAATTGAACCTGAGTCAGTAATAGATACTCACGGCGCAAACCTCCAAACCCATCCATGGGTTCGCATCCCACACCAAAAACATCAGAAACAACGTACCGACTTGGACCATCTCCTGCGGCAGTGGGGCTGTTAGCATGGACGACGCCCATTACGTCGAAGGGAGTCTCGTGAGCCATCCATGGATGGAGAGAGCGGAGAGAAGAGGGCATACCGACTGGGCTGGCTTCTTGCCGCTTCCAGAGGACGACCACATCTTGTCGCAAAAAGGGGGCCTGTGGGATTGGAGATTATGGAGGATGGCGGAATGTTTATAGAGACATAATGAGATGGGACGTGAAGGTTGATGGTTGATAAGTAGAGAGCCCAACGACGAAGAGTTCATACCTAGGTGGTACCTTTGGCTGGGGGGGTGCGGCTTTCGGCGGGCAGTTGGGCCGCCTGGAGGGAGGGGCTGTCCACGGGTCCTAGCCCGCTGGAGGGCCACGAGGACAGCGGGTGGGCGCTGTGGGAGCCCTGCGGAGGGTGCTCTTTACAGTGGAGTGGATCACCTAGGTATTGACCTGGGCATAGGGCATTAATCAACGGCGGGTGCCCGCCCAGGCCTATAGGTACTTCAGCGCCTGCCCCCATTACCTCAGTCATGCAGTCCCGACTACGGTATCCCAGATCGGAGACGCCCGTTGTTTGTCCTTTTTCCTGTCCCAAGGCATCCATGCATGTTACGGACACGCCGTGAACGGGTCAAACGGAATAAGAAAAATGGAAACTGTCCTTTTCAAATTACTCTGAAAGGGTCCTTCACTTGACTTATGCAGAATGAATACCATATAATTTTTTTCTTCTATGAAGGCAACTATGAACTTGTCCCTCCAATCGCACCGAGTGGTCGCACCCGAACACGAAACCATACCTGTACCTAGCGACATTGATTGCGCCGCGTTCTCATTGGTCGCAGTCTTACCTTAGTCAGCAGCCCACCCATTGTCAAGCCTCGCGCGCCTCAAAGCTCCGCAGCAGAACAACCTCCATAGTTTCACTCTCTTCATCCTCGCATCTCGACGACCCGACTCAGCTTTCAATTCCGCCCACTCCCTCGCCCACCGACTTCGCGTTGCCCTTCTCTAGCTCGTATTTTTGTTTCATACTATACAGTCACTTTAGCAGAAGCATTCGTCAAGCCGCGCGCGATCGCCGCGCCGGATTCATCTCATCTTCTCCGTACTACCGCCACCAAGCTCGAATCGTCAGCTCTCCCAAGTTCACAATGACGGAGCCGGAGAACTTTGAAGAGGATCTCTTCGCCGACCTGTGAGTACCCATACCGACTTTGATTCCTTATCTGCCTGTTGGTGATGGAATTCATACTAATGGCTTCACGCGCAGCTACGATGATAACGATGCTTCCAAACCCGCCCCTGCCGTTGCCCCTGCTCCCAAACCTACTGCTCCAGTAGTCGCAGATGTCCAGCCTGCCGTCACCAATGGTAATGACCAAGCTGTGGTGCCGCCTCAACAGCAAGATTTTGGAGGGGATGAACACATGATCCAGGATCAGGATGA
This sequence comes from Fusarium robinianum, assembly GCA_013623725.1. NCBI lineage: Eukaryota > Fungi > Ascomycota > Sordariomycetes > Hypocreales > Nectriaceae > Fusarium > Fusarium robinianum. The sequence continues at coordinate 10,778 of JABFFI010001187.1, forward strand.
TGACGATGACGACGTTGATTTCAACCTTGGCGGAGGAAGTATCAACCATTCTAACCATGTCGCTATTCATGATGATGTGCCAACGCCTCCACCGTATGGAACCGTCCATAAGGCGAGTGCCAAAGAAGACGGGTAAGTTCTGCTATTCCTACACTGTGATTTGTATCCCCGTGCCCCTTCTTCCTCACGCGCCCACGACCCTTGGTGGATTGCGTCGCGTGCTTGTAGCGCCAGGTTGTGATTCGCATCTGTCGGGTCGCGCCGTCGAAGCGGTTGGTGGATGTGGCTTGAAAGGCATCTCGGATACTGGCTTTGGCTGCAAAGGGACGCGTTCAGGTTGAAGAGAAAAAGATACATGTGGCGTTCGAAACATGCACCCTGCAATACTCAGGACGGAGGAGACGTCGCCAGCCATGACAAGAGGACATTTGGACCAAGAACCAAGATTGAGTGAGGCAAGTCTTCCAGCACTCGTCTCAGAGGCGGCAGAGAAGGAAAGAGGAGGCCATCAACATCAGAACTGGGATTCACCCTGTGGAGACTCCGAGTCAGAATCAGCCGGCCCTAGTCAAGGCGGGAGCTACTTCTCCCGTCTTCCATAGCCCAGAGTCGCAGAGATCTTATGAGCCCGCCGAGAATGGTGTCGATTCTCCGGTGCTATAGCGAGATTTGCAGCGAATAGCGCTCGAGGCCAGTACCTAGCAAGAGAGACAGAGAGAAGAGTCAAGACGATAGCACAAGACGAACAAGATTTTCGACCAAGCTTATCTGGCAACTCTCGCTGCGGTGTCTCCGCCAACTTGCAACCATCATGGCGTATCATGATCCGCTTCCATCAAGCCTGGCGGCCTGGCGGCATACGCTCTCAGATCTACAACACCACCATCATGGCCAGGACATCAGCTGTCGGATAAGGGGGAGTGACAAGCCCGTGGGTCGCGACACGATTACTTGCCTAGTCGGGCCTCTTCCTTTGCCTACCGGCAGTCGTGCTGCATGGCTTATGAGAACCCCGGTGCGGCCGAGAGCGACATGATGCCCAGTCGCTTCACCTACTAGCGACCCCATGCCACCCGATTTGCTGCGCAAGATGAGACCTAGACTCATCCGTTTGGATGTCCAAAGGAGAAGACGACAAATAGCCAGCCCTGCACCATGCGGTTTCGACCTTGCCAGCTGCAAGCCACCATGCCACCCAGCACTCCAGGGATCCGTCGCCTGCCACATCTGACCAACTTTCTCACCATTCGCGCCTGTTTTCATGACGCTGGAATTGTTTGCAAGAAACGAGAGTTCAATGGCTAACCAATCGCAATAGAAAGATGTTTATTGGTGGTCTCAACTGGGAGACAACGGATCGTGAGTCGTGTCAGTGATCCTAGTTGGATGACACCATTTCTAACACATGGTAGAATCTCTACGAGAATATTTTACCCAATTTGGCGAGGTAGTCGAGTGCACCGTAATGCGCGACAGTGGCACAGGCCGATCACGAGGGTTTGGCTTCCTCACCTTCAAAGACCCCAAGACGGTCAACATAGTGATGGTCAAGGAACATTACCTCGATGGCAAGATTGTCAGTTGAGCCTTGTGTGCGCCAAAGCTGCAGGAAGTGGTTGCTAACAACGCGACAACAGATCGACCCCAAGCGCGCCATTCCTAGAGATGAACAAGAGAAGACGAGCAAGATTTTCGTCGGAGGAGTGAGCCAGGAGACCACTGATCAGGAATTCAAGGACTACTTCGCCCAGTTCGGTCGAGTTGTGGATGCAACTCTCATGATGGACAAGGATACCGGCCGCCCTCGAGGGTTTGGCTTTGTCACTTTTGAGAGCGAAGCTGGGGTCGATGCCTGCATCAATGTGCCCCTGGAGATTCATGGGAAGCCCATTGAAGTCAAGAAGGCCCAGCCCCGTGGCAATCTCCGAGAGGAAGAGGAAGCATCGAGGCGTGGCAAGTTCCGGAAGGATGGCGAACAGTCGAACCAAGGCTCCATGGGCCAACAGATGGGCAATAACGGTATGACGCCCCAGGTCATGGCCCAATACTTCCAACGGATGCAGCAGTACTTTGCCATGATGCAATCGCAAATGGCCATGAGCCGCAACATGCCCATGAACCCAGCCATGTGGCAGAACATGATGCAGATGCAACAGATGCAACAGATGATGGGCCGGGGAGGCGGCGGTGCCAACGGGCAAAACATGATGACTCCTCAAATGATGCAGCAGATGCAACAAATGCAGCAACAGATGATGCAGCAGGGGCAGGGCGAGCAAGGCGGCCAGGGTAACGCCAGCGGAGGCCAGGGATACAATAACTACGACCAGTACCAGCAGCAGCCCCAGGGTCGACGGGGAGGACGGGGA
>JABFFI010001188.1:0-26961 GCA_013623725.1 Fusarium robinianum
AGAAAGAAAGAAAAAAAAAATCCACTATTATTTCGTTTCAAAGGGAGCAGCAAGCAAGGCCAATGCTTCTCAGATCATGCCCACAAAGCACTGTGGCCATCACCGATGCCGAGCCCGACCGTCGTGGGACAGGATGCGCTGGCAACCTCACAAAGCAACAAACTCCCTTCCCCGGGGGGCTAATTAGCTCCGGGCTCAATTTTAGCTCACATCATCCCAACACGGCCCGCTTTAGCATGACGTTTTTTTTTTTCTTCCCTTGCCTTTGGTTCCAGGGCCGTAACAGACTTCCGAGGGGGCTAAACGCAAACAAAGGTGTTAGTCGTAAGAAAGAAAAAAGTCTGGTGTGGGGGGGCGAATTGGTTCGAAAGATGAGAGCATACGGGGCAATTGGGGCCATTGAAAGATCTTCCGTCCGTAGGAGCACGCCGAAACGTCGCTTTCTTGGTGGGCATTGAGTTATTGTCGTCGTTCCTACATACAATACAACGCTGGACTAGGGGTGTGGATGAATTGTGGCATCATGAGCACGTTCTCTTACTACCTATCCATCTCGTCTCCATCAACAGCGCGAATTGCAAAGGGGATGTCCATCATGAGCCCATTTCTCTATCACGCGGAGGGAAGCGACAACGGCAATGCAACAGCAAACCAAGAAAAAAAAGGTGACTCTTAATTAAACGGATACATAGGCAAAAAAAAAACTCGAAGGTGTCAGGTGCAGTGTCTTCCTCGGCCGCCGGACCTCAGACGCCGGACATCGGAGGTCGTTCCAAGCTACGCAAGCCTAGCTCGGTTGGTTTAGTTCGCCAAACGGGCAGAGTAGTTCGCCTGAAGTCAAAGGAAAAATCTGGGGAGAGCTGAGGCATGACCCGTCAGGCTTTTGCTAGTGGCGTTGGGTCCCTCAAGTTTCAATCCGCATTGAAAGAAAGAGAGGCTAAATGTTTCGCCTCCTCTCTCTACCTTATTCCCTCTTGGTAAAAAATGGCCAAAAGCCACTTGCTATTAGTTACAACCCCGCCAAGTTGGTACTAAGCCATAACACAGAGATGACTGTTTCCTTTGTTTCTTGCTCCTGAGGGCGCTAAGTGGTATCGCCACTACCGTTGCCGCTCTGCCCCTTGGATGGGTGGGAGTGACCATCCGGGTCATCCTGGTCAACAACCCTTTTCAAGTCGCTGACTGAGCAATGCGCGACGGTTTCCAAAAGCCCCGAGAAAAGCAATTATGGGCACAAGGGAGAAAAAGAGCCCCCAAGAACTCAAGTTATGGAGGGTGACGCAAGAAGTGGGAGGGAGGGGGGGGGAGCAAGGGCAGTAGCATGATGGAGAGATATTGTGGGGAGATTCGCGTCAATGTCTGCCGCTGTTTCATCTGGAGAGTGTAACAATTGTCTTTGGCTATAGTATGCTATGCTATGCTATGCAGTCTTCCGTAGTTCCTGTCAATGACCAGTCAACCCATGGTCGACGGCCCCAGAGCAATTGCTGCAGCTCTCCCAAGTAAACATCCCATAAGACCGGCCTCTTTTGTGCCTGATCCGTCCTGTGCGCCTTGACTCAGAAATCCCCGTCCCATGTTGCATCCATGCCGCCCTCGGCTGGGTAGCAGACGCCGTCGTGTCCCAGTATCATGATAACCGCCGTGTCTCCCAAGTGCTCCTGTGATCCATGCTCTGAAACATGCGTTCTCAACTCCAGCCTTTATTTGGTACAAGATGCCATTTGTGGCTCCCGTATCCCGTTCAACCCATGATGGATAAAAAGCCGCCCAGATAATCCCACCAAGTTGGTCGAGATAAGAGAAAATCGTAAATGGTTGAGGGAAAAAAAAAAACTTTTTTGGTATGCAGTGCTCCGGTGTAATGCCCTTCGTTGGTACAACAAACAAATTGCTCGAGAGGAAAAAGGAAAAAGAAAAAAGAAAGAATGATGCGTGGTTGTCGTGCGATGTCCGTGTGTCATGCAGATATTGTAGTCGAAGTGAGTTGCGTGGTCTTCAATAAAACAAGTCGCTTAAGTGCGACGTGGGGGTGGGTGGTGTAAGCTGCGTGGTTCAATCGAACACAACAGCGCAGGAAGAATGCCGACTCGTTTAGTACGACCGTCTTCGCTGCATCCTCACTTGCTCGAAGGAGACGGCGTATGCTCGGAGTTCTTGCTTGGCCTTGTCGGAAAGCTGTCCAGGCTCGCCGGTTGACGATGTGCTTTGCATGGAGCAAAGGCTGCTGTGAGAGCTCGAGGGTGTGAGGGATCGGGCAGAGGCAACAGGCTGCTCAGTGGTGTAGGGCTTGTAGGTTTGCTGCTGCTGTCTGGGGCCATACGGTTTCGCGTTGGAGAAGTCGTAGGCGGGGGAGAGATAGAAGCCCGAGTTTGAGGATTTCGTCGACCAAGGGTAGGACGGAGGCGCCAGGCCAGGAGAACTAGCCTGAGAGCTCGGCGTCGAGGTCTTCTCGAAATCGGAGAGTCTGCACGTTTCGGAGCAGTAGGCATCGGTGGATGAGTGGACCTGCTTGTCGCAAGTGAGGCAGAAGGAGTGAGCCCAGAGACCGAAATCCATGGCTGCTGTGGGTGGTGGTTTGTCGAGTAAGGTGAGGTAGGTTGAAGTTGTAGGCAGAGAGGGACTCGTATTTCAAGTCGTATCCTCAGGTAAAGCCAGCCGAGTGAAGTTGATCAGTCGGGTGGGTTCGAGTGATGTGGTTGAGTGATCGAGATGGAGTTGAGTCGAGTTGGAGCGAGGGGGACGAGTGGTCAAGGTGATTACAAGTGTGTAAGAGGCAGAGGTTGAGAGCCGAGGTAGTCTCGTTATCCAGGCAGGCCAGCAGCTCGAAAAGGAGAGAAGAGGTAAATTGGAAGGTAAGAAGGGAGTCAGGGTTGACGATGGTGGAGAAGAAGAAGGTTGAAGTTCGAGGGCGGAGGAGGAATATGTATGTATTCTGTGGTGGATGATCAGTTGGAGGACGACCATGGCGCTACCAGGTACACTGCCTAGGAAAATGTGGAGGAAGGTACCTGGCCGCACCATTTCCCACTCAAATCGGCATAGCTCCTCAGACCAGGGGGGAGGGTGAAGGCGTCCAGGGCCCACCTCGATGCCCTGCAGCAGAGACCGCTAGTGGCCTGGAGCTGGGATCTTGTGAGCGTGAAAGATGGAGGTACGTATCCCTGACGCCTTCACGCCCCCTTGATGGCTCATTGACACCCCCCATGGGCGTGTGGGAGTGCGGTTTGAGACGGGGAGGGTGTGCAAAGCCGACGCCTGGGTGTCTCAGGCATCATGAGGGGTGTGTCAGAAGGGGTGGCAGCAGAAACCAGAACACGCCCACCCAGCGAGGACGAACTGGATAGCAGCACCAGCACCGACACCAGCAGCACAAGCAGCTCAAGCAGCACAAGAGAGCACCACCTCAGTTCCAAGTCCAAGTCGCAGAAGTTCCCCCAGGCGCGAAAATACCGAGCGTCAGCGTGTGATTTGATTGCTATTTTCCCCGTCTCTTCTGACCAAAGGTACCTTGCTAGGCGGACATGGCGACGGTACGAGATTGCGATTGAGACGAAAAATTTTCGTGGCCTCCTCGTGCTCAGTCCACGACAGCTTGCCCATTTCCAGTGTCAATGAGGTGACTCAAACAGCACTGACTGAGGGTCCCGGATTCCACCGCGAGGGCATCAGCCGAGATTCTGGCTGGGGCCTGGGCTGATCGCTCCCTCGCCGTGCGCTTCTGCACGGTTCTGTCCGCCTGTGAGGTGGTGCCGCCAGTGTCCCGGCTGGCCAGGCGGTGCACGCAAAAAGGGTGGCCACGGGTGTGTCTCTCCGCGTGCCCTCCGGCCTCCGTGGTGTGAGGCTCGCCGGCCGGTGGTCTGTTTCGTTGCTCCGGTGTCCCATCGTCGCCAAATTTTCTCATCCTCATGATGGGATATGGGAATTACTTGCTGGCATTCTGCTCTGCCCTGCTCTTTTCCCAGTGGTCAATGGCATGCCCATGGTTTCTGGGGTGGCCGGGACAACGAGGGGGACGCACACCCCTCAGTCGACTCTCCTCTTCTCTCCTCTTCTCTTCTCTCCCTCACTCGCCCTCGAGAGCAGATTATGTTGATGTTGTAAGCCTGCTGATGGCTGAGCTGCTTTGCTGCCTCCTCGTTGCTCATTGCTGGCTACATTTTGCTGTTGCTCACTGCGGCCCAAAGACGGGAGGCCAGGAATGGACAGCAACGGCACGCAGCGGCCGATGACTGGTCAGAAGGTGAACTCTTGAGGCAGAAAGAGGAGCACAAGGCGCCCGCAGTGGATTCGCATCCAGTTAGGTGTACCCTTCTGCCATCGAGCTAGATCTCTTGGGGTATAGTCGCTTGTCGCATTCCCGCACTCCCCTCTCCCCTCCTTCCTGCTACCTATCCGGAGCAACGTCTCCACTTCTATTTTGCTCCATTTGCTTCTCCACCCAACAAGCAGAGCATCCACCCGGGGCACCTTCCCAGCAAGGCATGTCTCCAGCTCTTCCGTCAGAATTACAAGCCGCTGTCATAGTCAGCGACTTCCAAGGCCAGAGCCAATATCGTGAGCCAATATCGTGTGTCTCTCTAATCGCTTCCACTTGGGCTCTATCAAAACTCTTGAATTCTTTGTTGAGCAGCCTGAAAGAGTCCCCCATGTGTGCCCAGTGCTCCGCTGCACAAAGCAGACGAGTCTTTGCCAGTCGGATCACGATACGAGGGGCACACAGCCGGCACGGCATCGTACCCAGCTGCAGAGCCCTCTCGATGTGAGCTGCCTCGCCCAATACGGCAATTTCATTCCTGTCTCGACTGGTCTACGGATAGGTGCAGACATTCAGACACAACAAAAGACACATGACGCTGGAATCCCCTTGCCGCTCTGCCGCGTGGTCAACCCTCAACTGACTGCAGCTTCCCCTCCCCGCCCCCGACTTGCAAACCAACCACAGCCTCCCGCCTCCAGCACTTGAGACTCTCAAAGTGTTGGATGTTACAGTGACGCCATTATTCGCAAAATGTCCATCAGGATTGCCTCGTAACCACACCTATCCCAAGGTACGGATACAAAGACAACCTCGTCTGGGGTTCTTTTGTGGGCCTCCTTAGAAAGGCATTCCGAGAGGGGACAAGATCAAACCGCCTAACGCAGATGCAGTACCACCCTCCCGTTGCCTCTTGTCTGCCTTTCTCTGCCTCTCCTGCAACAGGTCCGGTGCTCCATTGGCCGGCATCCTGCACCCCAAACCAACAGACCAATCTCCTGTGAACAGTCTTCCCACAAAGGTCGTCTTGCTCTCCAGCCACCATGCCTTTGGGGGGCGACCGTTACGCATCCAGACTGCCCAGACGACGAGGGTACGGAAGACCGAGTACGTGTATGGAATAGACAATCAGGCTCTGCCAGGTCTGCAGCGGCCACCGTCCATCGCCACCAGAGGGATCAGCAACCAAAAAGATCAACGACAAATCAGGGACAGGACCCTGATTTTTTTCTATGCAGTACCTAGTCAAGAGAAGTTGGTATGATCGCCATAACACCCGCCCCCATGGGCCAGAGGAAGGACACCACGTCCGGCATTGAACCGGCTTCTCCTCGACGTGTCCCGGCTGGATAAGCCCATGGTGATATGACATCTCTGGATTGATATCAACTCGACGGCGGGCGAGTCCGCACACATGGGCTCATTGAGGCCCAAGTTGCCTCAGAGCCGTGTCACAGCCATTGAGACATGCAGCCAAGGGCATATGCGTACGAGCAGCCGCGTTCCCTGGAATGCGGATGTTGAGGGTGCGTTCCTCCAAAGACACCAACCGCCAGGCGCACGGGATGTATGTCCAATCCCTTCTGTCCTTGCTTGCGAGCCCAGATACACAGGGTCTCTCCACTAGCCATGACAAACTCTTTGGAGTCTTGTATCATATTGACGTTTAATCGCCCCAGTTCTCTCTTGCGCTGAAGGGAGATAGTATGCATCTTACCCCGGACTGACCAGGTCTCCGTGGTCGAAATGGAGATTGACGATGGTACTCTCCATATCATGATCCCCTCCTAACAATAAGCACAAGAGCCATGTGGTGGCTTCTATTGACCTCCGCCAAGCAGGCCATTCCGGATTCGATCCCGCCTGCTTCTAAAGGCGGGGAACAGGATCCTATCATGGGCGAATCAGGAGCGGCACGGTCTCCACACCATTCAACTCCCTCGCGTTTCTGATTCTGCCACTGGCATCATTCCAACCTCCTTCACCAGTCGATCCTACCAAAGCACGTAACCAGTCCGGCTCATTACCCCATATTGTGCTTTCAAACACCGCCAATTTATGGGGATGGGAGCAGAACCGAGATTTCTAGAGCATCATGGGGTGCATCTTGCGACATTGGCCTTCCCTGTCAGGCACGAGGTAGCGCCGTTTAGAGCGTCAAATTGGTGCATGACACTACAGCAAGGCGCCGCAGACCCTGTCTTGACAGTCAGCCATGATTCTATGTACCCGAGTTGATGTGAGTTGATGTGGAGTTGCAAGCTGGGGAACAGCTTGTCACCTTGCTGCTCGAGAGACATGTGTGAGGGCAGGACTACCTACAGACTCCATGCTCAAACGCTGGACGGGCATTGCTCATAGCTCTTGCAACAACTGGAACTAGCGTCTGTTGCACATCAGTACGACACGAGGTTGCGAGTTTAGAGCAACGAGCCAATGACCTCACCCTCCCTGCGACACCGGTGAAAAACGGCACAGGACCACCTGGAACGCGGCTCGTGAATACCAGGACATGATTCTCAAAGCTGAAGCTACAGTAGGTGGGCTATTGAGTTGGGGACAGACCATACGGCCCAGGCGCAGTCATTCATGCGAAACCAGGCCAATTGAATCACAGATGAGGCAGTCAGCCGTCCTCTCACCGGCGTGGGCGCCTCCTCCGCCGGGTTTCACCTGCGCTTCTATCGACGCCAAAACGTGGGAGGCAGGCTCCATTGATGCAGCACGCTGCAGAGCATGAATGGAGAGCTCAGACATTGGGGTGTTAGCGGGGACCAGAGTTCCCATTACCCGGTCGAAACCCATTCGACGGAGACTACGGAGTATTGTGGAAGGGAAAGGCGACTGGCAACTTCGAGAGAGCCGAGGAGAACGTCGTGCGATAACATTCTTGGACAGGCCGGTTCCCAAACCGATGGTTCACGCAACAGCGCCGATCCTAATGGGCCATTAGTATCTTTGGGTTTGCCGCGATAAGAGCGATCCAATCCCTCTAGGCTCGAACCAGAGCGGGCTACTTCATCTTCGCAATGACAATGCCGAGGTTGCAACCAATGAGTCCTCTACGGCGACACAACTTGCTTGAGTTGTGTCGTAAACTAAGCTACCTAGGTAGGGTCCCGCCAGCAGACTCTCTATCGGTTGAAACGCCTGCAGCCGAGCCTGGAAAGATACTGCGGGAAGTGGCCTATCAGCCAGCGCTTTTTGTGGTGGGCGGCCGAATGGACGAGCGACCCCCACGCTCGTCCGTCGGCTCACCCAGATTTTTCAGATTGGTGCATCTCTAGCTAGCGATAGCACAGCGCCTTGTCGGACAACTCGACCAGATAAGCCATGCCACCGAGCACTCGGCGAGTCCTTGGCCTACGTCGCCGGCCACTCAGGCTTGCAGTGGTAACAACGGCCTCAGGTCTAGACTGGCAAAGAATCTCTCCAACGAGACCATGATCCAGTTGGTGTGAGGCTTTTCAGAAGATGCCGCAACGACGGAGGCGAAATCTCATTCGTTCCGTTGGCATGACGGGTTGAATAACACTGAGCAGGGGGGTTCGAGACAAGCTCGTTGTTCAACGCATTGGCCACGCGGGAGCCAGGGAACTCCCTCGTCGGCTAGCCCTAGGACCTAGGCCTTCAGGGATCCATTCCTTTGGTGACTGTTCAGGAGTTCATTTGAATGCAGGTCTCGATGAAAAATGAAAAACGAAAAATAATAATAATAACCTTGAAGCATTGGAAGGAGTGGTTCGCATGTGCGGCAGAAGTTGCCTACGTCTGGGAATAGAACACAGCCTGTCGATGTGCTCCGTGCAGACACACACCACACAAAACAGGTCAGTTGCCGATCTCGTGGAAAGAAAAAAGAAAAAAAAAAGGACATCCTCTTGCAGCTGACTACCGCTCCTCGGCGATACGAACCCATCACCAGGTCCCGCGAGCTACCTACCTGAACAAGTTGGTGGTGTCGAGCTCCCCCTCGGCAAATGACGTTCTGCTCCTCGATTCGTCCATGGTCGCCAATAGTCAATCCCAAAAGAGAAGAAGAGGCTGGCTGTCAGAGCAAAGTTTTACCTTGTCGAGCAATCGCAGCGCCAAATCCGACCCCGACGCCATGGTGCTCAGCTCGGGCTGTCCCAATGGCTTTTCCCCTCTCCGGCAAGTCCGGTGGGGGAGCATCCGGGGGCGGACACGAGCACCGATACCTACTGAGAAAAATCTCTGGACGAACCGGTTCAGCCAGGGGTGTTCAAGCGGTGGTTAAGGAGCGATCATGCGGGGGCCCATATGGTGGTGGGCTGTGACTCCTGTGAAAGACAACTGGGTGGTCTGGTGGTAGCGTGGTGGTGGTGGGCTCACCGATCACCTCACCCACCAAGGAACCCAGCCAAGCCCGTCCAGTCGAGGACTCGTGGACCTTGACCCAGCCCCTATTCGCGACGATGCCCGTGCGGCGACGATGTGGCGGCTCGGAGGTGAAGACTCGCAAAGGCCCAGACAAGCCTCAGCGAACGCCATACAGGGGAGTCGCGCGAACTGACCGAGGACGCCAGGCTCTAGCAGACCGGACAGCCATTTGTACATTAGTGGTCTCCTCGACGGCGCTAAGGTGCAGAAGCCGCAGAAGCAATGTCTCGGACAAAAAGAGAGGAAAAAGAAATAACGAGGCGATCGGACTCGTTTATGACGCCCGGCAATTGTTGGATATCAAGGAGGAGATTGGGGTCAAGTTCTGGTCGGGTTGTTACGGTTGGCGCCGCCTGTACGTACGAACCACGAAGCACGAAGTACTTTTACCTGTGTACCTTGCAGAAGTCAGCGGCGAACCACCCATGCTCGAGGATTGCAAGAGCGGCTCATGGCTTATGCAGGTCACCAAAGAGGCGATGAGGACGAGGGTGTCCCCAAATGGAGAGGCAACCAACCAAGGCAGCCTCTCGTGAGGCAGTTGATCAGCCTGAACAAAAGGGCCTCTGGCGAACCGGGCCTTTTGCAAACCTGGCCTGGTTGCTCCGGTAGTCTGGTGTGGTGTGGTCGCCTTGAAGCTGACCTCTTCTGAAGAAGTAGGTATGAGCCTTGTGCGTGTGATGGAGAGGTGAGCCTGTCGCAACTCTCATTCGTCGAGCAATACTCCGGACTATGATCTGACAGATTCGAGGCAGCAGGGGTCTGTCCAATTCAGCAGGACAATTTTCAGAAAATTTTACCCATCCCTCCTTTTTTTTAATCCAGCGATGGCTCGACGACCCTGGCGTTATCGACTGCGCCAAGAGATATCCCCCAGACTCGCAAGTGTCTCTCCTTGGACAGAGCGAGCTGGGCTTAGCGTTGAGGTCATCTTGTCTCGGTAAGAAGCAGATCCACGGTCGGACTAGGCTCTCGACGTATTCGGACATGATCGACAATGACCTCCTGTGGCTGGTCCATCTCTGGGATAGTGTCCAGGGCTCTTAACGACACCCCATCCCAGGTTTTGGCCTAGTCTTGTCTCCAGCTGGCAGATGGGGCATTTTTCCCACTCGCCGTCTTCCCCGAGTGCCTCTTTTCTTTTTTCTTTTTTTTCCCCTCTGCCGTCTTTTGAAGCTTATCCTAAAGCGCGATGGCCGCTTGGGGGTTAGGCTTCATTTCGGCTTGGAGATAATCGGTCGATTGCCGTGAAGTGACGACATCTTTTTCGCCTCTTTCTCTTTTTTTTTTTTTTTTTTTTTTTTTTTTTTTTTTTCAGGCCCCCGGCAGAACAGAGCTGGCAGTGGAGCAAGTCAAGCAAAGCTAAGTGGGAACTCTGCGATGGGGCTTGGAATGACTAAGATGGCAGTTGAGGGCCTTGGAAGAACCCGTGAAGTGATGCCATCGTGAGATTGGGTTATGTGATGAGACGCAAATCGCCCTTGGTGGGGCAGCGTCGACGAGTGTGCAGCAAGCATCATGACATTGGGGCACTGAATGGCGATGAATTTTTCGTCATTTTGGCCTTGATGAGACTCGATTTCTTGTTTTTTGCTCTATTTTTTCTTTCCCCTCCCTCTTTTGATTCTCTCACGAGGACAGTCTTTGACGTGACCACCCACGATGATGCAGCAAACCAATGTGGACACTGGATCTCGGTCATCAGGGGCCATTCTTCGCTTCGAACAGCAGACCAGGTTCAAGTCTCGCCTTGGATTGTGTGTGTGTGCGATAGATTGACCAACTGCCTCTTTGGATCGCCGATGCCTCGGGCACGTTTCGAGAGCTGGCGCGTGTGCCTTGCATCTGGATCCAATTGAGCTCGAAACATCCTGATGCGCCCCTACTGCCTTGGGTCTGTCCTATCCGGCGTCCTTTGTAATTTGGGACCGACCCATGGCTTTTTGAGATTTCTTTCTTACTACTAGGTAGCAGCCGCATCGCCCCGATGAAGCCGCCCAAGGGGGCGTGTGCATGGATCACTGATTGGTTCACAGGCCGCTCGAAATGCCGTGTCGTACGAGGATTGGCTCAGAGCGACGAACGACGACATTGAGGGCATCGATGAGCTACCTACGATCTCGATTTGAAGAGTTTTTTTTTCTTATGCTTTTTTTTTCCTCTCCCTTTCCTTCAGGCATTAATCTCGCCTTCTCCGCGATTCGTCGTGGTTCCGGCTCATCTTACCGGCGTCACGGTGTCATTGGGCTGAGTCACTCCCGGTCGAGAAAGAGAAAAAAAAAATCTAGAAGGGTCTTAGGCGGCAGAGTCCTACATGGAGCGAGGGAGAGAGAAAACCGTCATCTCAACGGCTGCCATGTTTCTCACATCCCTCGCATCAAGGGTCGTGGTCCACTAACATGGAGCCGTCGTTTCTCAGTTTCGTTTCTGACAACGGCAAGCATCCTTAGCCACATCAACGACGTTACACTCTCCTCAACGGCCAGCCAGCCCCTGGATGAGATGCCCCGTCGTCGTTGTCGTCGCCTCGATAGGGTAGCATCGTCGGGAGGCTCGTCTCGCTTCGGCGGCAGGCAAAAGAGAGGCAAACCAACAACGTGCAAGCAAGCAGGCAAGCAAGCAAAGCAAGTGCTTGTAGGGAGGTAGGGAGGTAGGCAGACGGGCAGGCATCTCGAGAGAAACCCTTGCCTTGTCTGCCTGCGACAACCCGGTGGCTTTGGGTATGGCCTGCAGTGTGCCGCCTAACCCTGACCTTGTCTGCTTTCACAACGCCTGGGCTGATCTATATCGATGGGCGAGGTGGGTTGGTCAATTGAGATGCTGCCAAGACTGTAACCACAACGGCTTCTCTCTGCCTTGGTTCCTTGTTTCTTCTCTTCTCACGGGTGCAGGTGTGCCCAAAAACAAAAAAAGACGGGATGTTGGGAGCTGTGACCTCTGAGTGAACCCAGCAGGTTGCCTCCTCTGTCAGAAAACGGGTTTTTTTTTTTTTTTCTTTGCCCTTTCTTTTCTTTTCTCGCCTCGCTGGCCTGTTTTTTCCCTCGCGGGTCCCTGTGGTGCCATAGCCCACCCGCGGAGGACGGGAGCGATGCTTAGGCGATTTGACAAGTCACAAAATCCATGTCTTCCCCCGCATTTTGACAATGGAATGGAACTCGACGACAGTCTGGAGACAGGGGCTCGGCTGGCGTACCCCGTAGCGCAGTGCCGCTGAGGACATTGTGCAGGGCAGCGTTTCTTTGTGCGGGAAGGGGGGCTTGTCAGGGTCTGTCTGTTGTGTTACAGTGCCGTCCTACTGCAGGTTCTTGCTGTCGGGCTAACAAAGGGTCAGGCACTGAAACGGGTAGTATCTTTCTTGCTTGGAACGGACAGTTGGTTATCGTCAGCAAGGCGGCCTCCCTTCAAAGTGAAGGAAAGGGTATGGCACGGGACGGCGCGTTACGGCTCGTGAAGGCGACCTGTCTGACCAAACCTCTCCCCCTGTTGGCAAACAATCAGAATTTTCTTCTCCAAGGGAACATGGACCATCTCGACTATGACAGCGTTGTCTATTTTCGACACACGATTGAACGCCACAAACATACATAACCAAGAATACGGATACCTAATGTCTTCTCCATCTTGCCTCCATCGTCTGTGCGGTCCTCGTCAATAAAAAAAAAACGGGGGACGCATCACATTTCTTTGCTGCAGCTGCACGTTTCTGGGGAAAAAATCTGGCCGTAGTGGCTCAGGGGGGCTCAATGGCCCGGCGAGCCGTCGACAGGGGGATGCCGACAAACCCCCCCCCAAAACGTCAGATTTTGCAACACTATCGAAGATCATTTCTTGGAGGGGGGGGAGTGATGGCCTCTCGCTACCACGCCTTTGCCCATGGCTCGAGGTTCAAGGTGTTCGGGTGTTAGCGGCTCAAAGGTAATATCTACTGTGTCACAGAAAGGACGACGACATGGAACGGCATACGGCGCAGGACCCCTTGTCTGGAGGGGGAAATCTGGATTGGGAGACCCAAGGAGGGAGGGGGAGAGAGGCAGGTTTGTAACCACTAATACAGGCTTGTTGGGTTACAGCAGAGCGATTTTTTTGGAGATTGGGCAATTGGAGGAGGAGGAGGAGGAGGGAAAAGGGGGCGGGGGAGAAGTGACGAGGAGACTCGTTTACGATGGTTGTTGATGTTGAGAGAGAGGGAGAGGGAGAGACGCCGTTGCATTGCAGGTTACCAGCTATTTCGACTCGACTCGTGTAAGACCCCAGACTCGGGGACGCGAGGTGGCCGCCTTTGTCGTCGTTTCTTCTCTCCTGGCCTTTCCTTCTGGTCCTGCTTCCTCGCGTCTTCTTTCCAACCGAAGGGTCCCTTTTTCGGGTCCAGCGCTTCGCGACGCCAGAGCCGTTCCATCATTCGGTCATTTCCCCCCTTCTTCATCCACGCCATGTGTTGGATCTTTTTACGCAACTTAATTTTTTTTCTCTCTTTCCGTTTCGTTCCCTTTGGTACGGCCAATCAGAGGGGGCGGATGCGTTCCCCAGACTTTTTCTTGCGTCCGGAGGTGGAAGCCGCTAAAATTTTTGGTCGACCTTGATCCTCTCTAGTGCAGCAGCTGTATGTACTCCGTACTCCGTACCAAGCAGTAGAGAGAATTGGAACATTGCGGGGTGGTGGCCAGCCAGGCAATCTACACAACGGGGGGGCATGATGTGGCTTGGCCTTTGAGGGTTGGAGAAGGGTTTTCATGGGCGGTTGGGAGATGCGAGGTGCTCTCGTGTCACAATCATCCCAGCATCGATCATGGTAGTTTCTTCTTCTTGTTGTTGTTGCGTCTCCTAACCCCGGTCTCATGGTATTGTTACCTGTCATGTTTGGTTACTCGCCTCCTCTGCAAGTTGCATGCTCTTCCACTCTTTGTTTGATGAGAGCTGAACGGAGTGGGTGGATGAGGCGTCTGCAGTGACTCCGCGGAGCAGCCAGCCCTTCCTGGCTGCTGCCAACATGGGCTTTCTGTGTGTCGTCAAGCTTCTCAGGCTCACCAATTCCCCCATATTCGACGGGCGGTGGTGGCTTTTGTCTTCCCGTCCGCCGCTTGCCACAGATACGCCCCCCCCCCCTCCCCTTGGGCGGAAAGAAAAACAATTTGGCCGAGAGCTAGTTAGCGGCTACGCCGTTGGTGTTGGTTCAGTCCCTTTGTTCGGTCGGGCATTTTGGACATGGAGGGATCCGACCCGTTGATGTGGAATCCGCCTGTTCCGTAGTCTTGGGAAGGATGTCTGGAGAGGAGGATGGCGGCGTCGCCGTTCTGGGGACGTTTGTCAGCTACGACGGGAGGGATGGAAGGTTGGAAGAAGGGGGATGCTGAGCCACTAACAAGGCAGACAATGCCTTCTTCTGGCTTGCGTGCCGTTCCGTACAGAGTTGACAAGTCCCTGGTTTCTGTTTCTGTCTCTCCAGCGTTCCAGTCGTCTAGAGGTAGGCTGGTAAGCGAAGTGATAGGTAGGCATTTCCCCTCACTTGGCCAGCCAGTCGAGTCGGTTCTACGACTTCTGTTTTGCTATTCCGCGGGACGGCGTCTTGCGCTCGCGTTGTTGTCGTCTCTAATTCACCCCCATGGCGGCCACCGTTCTTGGACGTCAGAGTTCAGGGCAGCCTGTCTCTATCTCTCAGTTGAGGTCATGTCAGATCACACGCCCTCCCCCGTGACCCCAAGAAACGAGTCCACGACATGAAGTACCTAGGTAGGTAAGGTAGGTAATGCGCAGTACGCCCGCCACCCCTCTCGGACGAAAGAAATCTAGCGCGCATCTTGAGTTCTTACGTAGCGTCGTTGGGAGGCTGGAGGGAAACGCGGGAATGGGGTATTTTGATGGGTTGTAGGTTTCTTGGGCTGCAATAACGAGAGAGGGCGAATAGGAGGGAGTGTGGAGGTGGCGTCTTGGTTTCGATGGGATGGAGGATGGACTGGGGGATGAGATACGGTACGACTAGGTAGGTCGGTTGTTAGTAGCTGGAAGTTCATGTCTCGGTGGTGCGCGCGTAGGAGGGGGATGGACGTTGGGGTGTCCATGTGACCCTTGATTCTTCTAGTTTAGACTGTGCCTTGTTTTGATGCAGGAACTCGTGAGACCCTTCTTGCACTTGGCTGGATGACGTGCGGGATGGAGGGTATCCGGACGCTTTGGGGATAGGTTGGCGGGGGTTGAGGTGCTCACGGGATCGTTCAGATGACCTTGAGCGTGACCATGAGGGGGAGATTGCGTCGAGCTGAAGGTTGTCCAGGGTAGTTAGTCTTGGGAGGGGGGATGAAGGTGCGGCCGACACGTCTTGGGGGATGGGTTGATTGTCTAGACTTGAGGAGATGCATCTTGGAGGCGCTTGGGTTGGATCGATCGATGCGACTTGGAGGGAGATACCCTACAGCACTCGTGGAAATCGAACCATTTCGTTGAACTGATACACGGACAAGTAGGTAGCCATTGACTGCTGGTGAGTAAGAACCCTAAACGCATGTGAACACCAAATCTACCTGATTGATCGAGGTATTCACATCCAAGACACCAAGTCCCCACGCAGCAACGCCCGTAATACCACGAACCCTCACCCAACGAACCTCCCAAGACTGCACACCCGAATCCCAATCCCAACAAACAGCCCCCCCCTCCCCCCTCTCCCGATCCTGCCGTACGCGCTCACCCGTCCCACGATACCATCCGCGTGTCACGACATCTGGTTCAGTGAACCCGAGAAACCGCATACCTGCACGTCGAAGCCGATGGAGTGTCTCCGTGACTCCCGGGGTCGATGCGGATATCCGGCTCGGTGTGGTGTGGCTACCCGGACCGGTGCGGGATGGTGCAGTGAGGGTTGTGCGAATGGAGAGTGCTTGATGGGACCTTGATGGGGGGGGGGTTGAGAGGGTATGGGCTGATGGGTTGGAGGTTGGGGTGGTGATGGGTTTGGAAGACTCAGTGGTGTTTGGTTGTGGAAATGCATGAGGATGGGGGATTGGGCGTATATCGAAAAGGATCGAGTGTTCAAAAGTGTTCGATATCGTAAGGGAAGAACTTGGGTCGAGGTCTCTACTGGACCTAGGATGGTTGTCCATGAGGCCATATGAGTCCAGAGATCATGCATTTGTGCCTAATCGTCGAGAAAGAAGCATGATGCAAGGCACGCCACCCTCTACTTGTCTTGCAGCTAGTTATGGGGCACTGATTCCACCTGGAAGTGTTTGTCGAGGCGATAGCTATCTGGTATCAACACAAGAGGTCGTAGTATAGTCTAGGAGATATCCGAGTTAGAAGTGTAAGTGGTAGTGAGATATCCATTCAATTCCCGAACAAGATCTTGAGCCTTGATGCGTACTTCGAACAGAGATCGGGATTGTTATCGCGAGACTCGTAGATGGACCTGGATCTGTTCTGGATTGCAGTGGTAGCCAAGGTTGTCCACCAAACACTCACCAATGGTCTTCAAACCGGAGGATGGGAATACGAAGTGCAATATAGATATTCAAGCAACAATAATGAACATTAATTGGCTAGTCGAGGATATGGCCCCTCACAACCCGTCGTCTCGTCGAGGACATGCCGCAACTACTCGTCACATTCCATCGAAAGACTGACCCGTGGAAGGGGGAGTCCAAACTCCTTCTCTATTCATTATTTCTTTATATATATTTATATCTCTCTCTGTATCTGGATCTTTTAAATCACGCCTTGCTTTTCCCTATACTGTCTGTTTACTTCAGTGTCACCAGCTCCTCAGCACTGGTGGGATGAATAGCGACACAGCTGTCAAAGTCGGCCTTGGTCGCGCCCATCTTGACAGCAACGCCGAAGCCCTGGAGCATCTCGCCGCTGCCCTGGCCCATGATGTGCAAGCCGACAACCTTCTCCTCGGGCCCGGTGACGATGAGCTTGTAGTTGGTGGGTCCCTTCTGCTCGGGCTCCATCATGGCGTAGTACATGGCCGTGAAGCCCGTCTTGTAGACCTTGATGTTGTCCTTGCCATACTTCTCAATGGCTTGAGGCTCCGTAAGGCCAATGCTGCCGACCTCGGGGTGGGAGAAGACCACCGAGGGGACGTTCTTGTAGTCGAGCTTGAGGCTGGAGAACTCGGGGGGTCCAAAGAGGCGGTGGGAGAGGCGGCGGCCGGCGGCGATGGCAACGGGGGTGAGTTCGACCTCTCCGGTGACGTCGCCGAGGGCGTAGATGTTATCGACTGAGGTGTTTTGATACTCGTCAACAACGATGTGGCCGGTCTTGCCGAGCTTGACACCGGCCTCCTCGAGGCCAATTCCCCTGGTCTCGGGGGTACGGCCAATGGCCCAGATGAGGTGGTCAACATCGGAAACAACGCTCTCGTTGCCCTGGTCGTCCCGGTAGGTAATGGTGAGCTTGCTGTTCTCATCCTTCTCGATCTTGCTGGCCTGGGAGCGCTTGTGAAGCTTGACGCCTAGTCGCTCGTACTCCTTGGTGACGGTCTCCTGGATCATGGGATCGAAGCTGCGGAGGAAGGTGTCGTGGCGGATGAAGAGGTGTGTCTCCGTGCCAAGGGCGTTGAACATGCCCGCAAACTCGACGGCGATGTAGCCGGCACCGACGATGGCGACCTTCTTGGGCTGGGTCGCAATGTCGAAGAAGCCGTCGCTGTTGATACCGTACTCGGCTCCGGGGATCTGGGGAGGGGGAGTGGGCTTGCCGCCGACGGCGATGAGGATCTTCTTGGCGTTCACGAGGACCTTGGAGCCGTCGTCAAGGGTGACCTCGGCCTGGTCCTTCGAGACCAGTCGGGCCCATCCGTGTAGGTACTCAACCTTGTCGTTTCCGAGGTTTCGCTCGTAGATGCCATTGAGTCGCTTGATGTAGGCGTCACGCTTGTTCTTGAAGGTGCTCCAGTCGAAAGGGGCGGTTTCTTGTACGGAGAAGCCGTAGGCCTTGGAGTCGTGAATGGCCTCGGCGAGGGCGGCGGCATTGTATGTGACCTTTTTGGGCACGCAACTGGAGTTGGATAAGGAGTGTTAGTGAATGCATGTTATGCTCGGGAAATCTCCCTTGCCAATTCTGGGCCCTGGTGCGGTATCCCATTGTAGGAAGGCTGTGGGTGTAGGGGGGACTCACCCAACGTTGACGCAAGTTCCGCCCAATCGCTTGTTCTCAACAATCATGGCCTTGACGCCAAACTTGTTGCTGGCCATGCGCGCGGAGCCTAGGCCGCCGCTGCCGCCGCCAATGACGAGGTAGTCGGTCTCTTTGGTGATGGGAGCCATGATGCGCGCGGATGCAGAAAGGTGTCGTGTTAATGAAGCTATTCGCAGCGGGGTCGTTCTCGAGGTCGAAGACAGGGTTGATGTGCGAGGGAGGAGGTTGAGAGCTTGCATGGACAGGACCGCCTCGAGGCTTTAGAGTAGGGAGGAAAAGGAAGGGGAGAAGAAAGAGAGAGAAGTGGGGGATGACGTCTTTTATGTACCAGAGATACGGTCAGGTATGTATGAAAGGGTCGTCGTGATGGCTGGAGCTGAGGATCCGAGGTCGCAACAAGCAATGTTCTAGCAGAGGCGGGGTTATACTCTTTTGAGCGATATGCACTGTACGTATCTTGATTATCAGTATGGCTGCAGGGAAGGCACCGCTCAGGAGAATCGTACGGTAGGTAGGAGGAGGGATTGGGTAATCAATTGGATGGAGATGGCGTCAAGCGAAAGCTGCAGAAAGAAGGACGATTTGAAATCCACATCGGCGACTCTTTTTCCTTGCCCTTAGCGGCCAGGTCTGGCTGGTTGCCGAGCCACATGGGGTGGTCGTGGGGTTAGTTTTCGGGGTCTACTGCGTAATAGTCTCCGGGATAGGCATGGAGTGGATATTGGGGGAGAGGATATATTTCGTAGGGGTTATCTAGGTAGTCTATTCCACACAGCGATATGGAATCAAAGGCAGGGCTACTAATAACAGATATTTTGATTTGTCTAGATTTACTCAACGTCGGACTATAAGTCGTTGGAATCCAGCTCAAGTCCCTGTTGATTTGTTGGCCGAGTTGAGAAGAGTCCATGGATGTTACCCCCTCTCTTTGGATAATTCCAAATTCTCTAGATAAGGGGAATAAGTAATCATCGACCTGGGACACCTACAAATTTTACGGAGTACAGATGTTAGGGCTAACCGTGTCTCTCTAGATGTGGGTGCTCATGCAGCTGGTGGTTGATTGGAACCCAGTCACATCATGGTGGTCGCAGATGATGCATACAACTTACACGTACCTAGGTGCCTACCTAGCACTTTAGTAGTTACTGACTAGACCTACCTACATATTTCTGTGTACTGGTTGCATGTGCATCTTGCTCGTGAAGTACGGAATACGGATAGCTAGGTCCAAGCATGTTGACAGGCAGTTTTGCATAGGGAGAATGCCTGATGAAACAACAGTGAATTATATAGTTGTGGTCTGCCCAGAGACCCGAAAGCTGTCCTTCCCAACGTCAACATCATGAATCGTGGTCCGCTTCAGCAGGTTCCATTAGGTCAAGGTTGATAAGCTCCGGCATGGCTTACAAAGAATTCCCGGTTGAATGCGGTCATGGTCGCGGCTCCGGCGGCCCATCCGTGGCTGCATTCTGATACAACTGTAGGTAGGACCATCTATGGATTGTTGGCCCCGTATATATATATCGAGGCCAACTCTTGACTTGCAGTTAACTTTTCCGATTTTCTCTCGGGCCTAGATTTCTGTCATGCCTCGGTGTGTCAGGTCAAAAGACCCCCATCATGAATTCCTCTAGAATACTGAGTTGGTCTCTTAAGGATACGAAAATCCCATGATGACGTTGGTGGTACATACAAGGTGGCTTTGCTGTGGCTGAAGCAACCTAGAACCGACCTATCCCACACACACAGCGGCTTTCAGTGTTCTCAGTGGGTGTCCTCAGTGGGTGTGCTCGCTGCTTCTCCAGCAGGTGTTTGCTTCTGTGGGGGCCCGACCCGCGTAAACCCCTGTCTCCCCTTAGCTCTCCAAAATAGCTCCTGGTTGGCTGGCTCATTTGCCCTCTCAAGGTGACAACACCAACCAACCCCCCCCCAAAATGGTCCCAACGCAAACAGGCAACTATCTCCATCCTGATACTAAATCTAATTCCATCCCTTTCAACTACATCCCATCCTCGCCCACGCGGACCCCGGCTTCGACATCGCCCCGGCGCCCATTCTCAACCGCCATTTACTGACACTCCCTGGTCCATCGATACCGCGCGACGATTTCCGTTTTCATCCCCCGCTCGACAGTGTCGAAACCCGAATCTCCGTCCCCTCCGTCCCGAGCTACGAAGAGCTCGAATGCGCGACAATGGTGAATGATTCAGTTCCCGAGCCTGGTACATGAGCAACCCCGTCATAGATCCCTTGTCCTTTCCCCAGAATCTAATACTTCGTTCACGTAGCTGCGCCGAACCTCAACCTCAACGCAGAAGAGAAGCGAGTTTATGGACAACTCTTTCGACAAGCCGACTCTGATAATGTGGGAGTCGTCGTCGGTGAGGTTGCCGTCAACTTCTTCCACAAGACATCCCTAGACTCTCGTATTCTCGGCGAGGTGCGCCTCTACAACACGTCCTGTTGCCCGTCGTTCTCTACTAACTGCCCCTTGGTTGTAGATCTGGCAGATCGCCGATAAGGAGAACCGCGGGTTTCTTACACCAGCTGGCTTTGGCATCGCGTTGAGACTTATTGGTCATGCGCAGGCCGGCCGTGAACCAACTGCCGATTTGGCTTTACAACAAGCTCCCCTTCCTCGATTCAGTGTGCTGGACCAGACACCCCAACCCGCAAATGTCATCAAGGTCCCGCCTCCTCCGCCCGTCCCTGTTGACTCGCCGCCTCCTCCCGCCGCCCTACAAGCCCAGAGCACCGGCGGCCCCATCCGCATCCCGCCTCTAACCCCCGAGAAGGTGGCGCAATATACAAATCTCTTTGAGCGGCATCCTCTCCAGAATGGCACTCATCTGCCCGGCGACCAGGCCAAGTCGATATTCGAGAAATCAGCCCTGCCCAATGAAGTCCTGGGTAGGATATGGCAGCTTGCCGACACGGAGCAGCGTGGCGCTCTTGTTCTCACCGAGTTCATCGTCGCCATGCATCTGCTTACTTCGATGAAGTCAGGCACCCTCCGAACACTCCCCAATATGCTTCCTGCCGGTTTGTATGAGGCCGCTTCCCGACGTGGCCCGGTGTCACGTCAGCCTTCTACCGGCCCTGGTATTTCTGCGATCCCGCGACAAGTCAGCGGATCTGCCCAGGTTCGTACGAGCAGCCCCCTCGGACGCCCTCCGCTTTCTCCCCAGGCTACCAGTGGGAGCGACTGGGCTGTGGCCCCGGCAGATAAGATCAAGTTCGACCAGACCTACGCGACCATCGATGCGACGAACAAGGGGTTTATCACTGGAGAAGAAGCGGTCACCTTCTTTGGCCGGTCAAACCTTCCGGAGGAGACTCTGGCTCAGATCTGGGACCTCTCCGACACCAACTCTGCGGGCCACCTTACGCGCGACCAGTTCGCCGTTGCCATGTACTTGATCCGACAGCAGAGGAGCGGTCGTGGGCCCCCGTTGCCCAGCACGTTGCCTGCCAACCTGGTCCCTCCTAGTCTTCGCGCTCGAGCTCGCCCGGCGCCTGCGGCTTCCGCTTTCGACCCTCCGCCAGTGGTAGCTCAACCTCCACCTCCTCAGCCCAAGTCAGCTCTTGACGATTTGTTTGGCCTTGAATCGGGTTCACCAAGCCCGGCGCCTCCGGCACCACTACAGACGACCATGTCAACGGGAGGATCCAACGCCGACCCCTTTGCGGGAGGTGCTAGCGTGCTCAACCCTGCTTCACCTATCAAACCTCACCTCACTGGTACCGCAGGCTCGACCTTCAGACCTTTCGTGCCGTCCTCTTCTTTTGGTCGAGGTCTAACTCAGCATCCTACCGGTGGCTCGGCTTCATCAGCCCCGAACGCTGCCCCGACGGCATCTGAGGATCTGCTCGCAGATATGGACCCCGAAGCCAGCAGGAATATTTCCGGAGAAACGACGGAGCTTGCCAATCTTTCGAACCAGATTGGGTCACTTTCTAAGCAGATGCAGGACGTTCAAGCCAAGAGAACAACAACTCAGAATGAGCTGAACCAGGCGACCTCACAGAAGCAGAATTTCGAGCAGCGACTTGCACAGTTGCGAACACTCTATGAGAAGGAAGCTCAGGACACCCGCGCGCTCGAGGAGCAGCTCAAGAACGCTCGTAGCGAGACCCAGAAGCTGCAGACTGAGTGTATGACCCTGGAAGGAACTTACCGGGATACTCAGACCCAACACCAGGAAGTTGTGGCGGCCCTCCAGGCGGACCAGCAGGAAAACACTACCCTGAGGGAACGCATCCGGGTTGTGAATGGGGAGATCGCACAGCTGAAGCCCCAGATCGAGAAGCTAAAGTCGGAGGCTCGACAGCAAAAGGGACTGGTCGCCATTAACAAGAAGCAACTCTCTACGACTGAAAACGAGCGCGATAAGCTCAAGGGGGAAGCTGAAGACCTGACCAAGAGCATCGAGGACTTGGCCCGCCAGGCCAATACGGGCTCGCCGGTGTCCGTTTCCGCTCAGGTTGCGAGCCCGGCCGTGTCGACCTCTAGTGGCAACAACCCCTTCTTCCGACGGACGGCGAGTACCGATATCATGGGCGCCTTCGCATCCCCTCCGGCTAAGAACCTCACGGACAAGTCGTTTGACGAAGTCTTTGGACCTTCGTTCCCAGTCAGCACCTCGGCCACGCCTCCTCCGCCGACGTCGTTCAAGCCCCAGAACACGGGTGCATCGTCCGCGAGCGTTGGATCCTACTCGACTCCTCCAGCATCATCTCCCGTCATGAGCCGCCAGGCCACGTTGGCCGTTGAACCCCCCGCTCCACCGGAGTCCAGGCAGATTAGCTCGAGCTACTTGCCATTTATCGACCACCCTGAATCACTGTCATCCTCACGCCAAGTCTCCCCTCCCGCTTCGCGCGTCAACGATCCGCTCCACGGTTCATCTACTCCTCTGCCCGGGGACTTGAAGGCGTCGGACAGTCTGGGTAGTGTCCCTGGAGCTTTCCCCGGCGACGATGCGGACAAGGTCGAGCGCAAGGACAGCCCAGCTATCCCGGTGGATGCCCCTCGTGCGGCTAGCCCTGAGACCGCCGTCAAGGCTGCTCCCGGAGGCTCGACTAAGGCTGCTGATCCTTTCGGTGTTGCTGATGAGGCCAAGGCCAAGGCCGACTTTGAAAATGCGTTCGCGGCCTTCACAACAGCCAAGAGCCAGGTCAAGCAGGTGCCGGACACCAACAAGTCAACGTCGGCTTTCGATACTGAGTTCCCTCCCATCTCGGAGCTCGAGCGCGATGATGATTCAGACTCGAGCAGCGATCAGGGTGGATTCGATGACGACTTTGCTCCGGCCTCGCCTCCTAGCAAGAGAGCTGGAGACAAGAATGCGCTTGGTGGGATGAACCAAGCAGTCATGAACGACTCCAGCGGTTTCCCCCCTGTAACGAGCAAAGACAGTACCTCCCCGCCAGAGAACAAGGTGACGAGGTATGGTCATCCACTCGTATGTGAGGTTTCTAGTAGGAGCTAACACCAATTTGTAGTGTCGAGCAGCCCTCATCCCCGGCAACAGTGACGAGTACCAATGCGACTCAGCAGCCCCCTGTTGACGATATCTGGGGCACGACCACTGCCAGCACGGTCTCTACTGTGAAGCAGCCGGCGCCAGCCAACCCCCCTCAGCAATCCAAGAATGCATTCGAAGATTCGGATGATGAGTTCGAGGGTCTCGAAGACGCCAAGGAAGGCTCTGCGGATGACGACTTTGCCAACATTTCTCGGTCAGGCCTCGACGAGTTTAACCCTGTCTTCGACAGCAGTCCCCCAGCCAGCCAGACCAAGACCGAGTCTACGGCATTTGGTAACGAGAGCTTCGACTTTGTCTCGGCTAGCTCGACTGGAGTGGCTCAGCAACCCCCCGCCAACACCCAACAACAGCAGCAACCGAAGGCCCAAGACGCCCACGACTGGGATGCTATCTTCTCGGGAATGGAATCCCTAGGCGGTGCTGCCGCCAGCCCCGCCGCTGCCGACAAGCCGGCTGGCCCTGATGCTCCCGCTGCTTCTGGCCCCCAGGCTCTCGATCGTTCCCTGTCGCGAGAATCTGAGCACGACGACCCCTTTCTGAAGAGCCTCACTAACATGGGCTACCATCGTTCTGATGCCCTCGCGGCGCTTGAAAAGTTTGACTATGACCAGAACAAGGTATGTTTGCTCCCCTTTTCTCCTTTATTCACCCCTGGGCATGTACTAATTCCGTTGCTTGATAGGCCGCCAACTACTTGGCAAACAAGTCATGATGATGTTCAGGCTTAAAGGACATCCATCCTCGAGTCGATGTCTAGGGGAAGGTTGGAGTTGTACTGCTACATATCTCTTGTGTTTCTCTCGTCCCATAATCTCTCCCGCGTCCCCCGCGCTTCATGTATCCTTTTGTCTCCATAGTCATCCACAGCGAAACCTCGAATTTTTTCCTTCTGTCTCGTTTCAAGTTTTCTTTGCTTCCTCGTCGTTATTCCTAATCACCAACCAGTCTGTGTTTGTATGTAGCCTCTCTCTGGGTTTTCCGAGTCTCAGTATGCGCCGAGGTCATGCGCTAAAGTTGCTCTGTCATCTTTTATCTTTTTTTTTTTTTTTTTTCTATCTTGGTATATAAGTAGGTAGTAGTATTTCAAAGAGGATAGGGGGTTCAGGATGAGGTTGATGCAAAATGCTCAGATTCTTCTGCTAAGTGAAATTCGTTTTTGGGAAAAAAGATGTCGTAGTCGCTAAAGGGGCATTAGATGGCCTATATAATACACAATGTTTTCCCGTTACCCTTCCTTCTCTTCTCTTGTCTCCCATGATCATAACGCTCTCAAGAATTGCACAGACACCCCGTTGGAAGAAAATCCTCCGCTTATTTAACCCTTCCCATGACGGTCTCAACCCCACGGACAACGTCCATCTGCGCTGCCCTCGCCTTCACCGCGTTGAGCATACTCCGCTCAAAGTCATCGCGCGACCGCAGCACGGCCTCAACCCAGCTGATCTGCAAGTCCCAGTACCTGGTCTTGAAGTCGGCAAAGGCGTCTGCCACACCGTCGCGGTCGGCGGTGAGCAGGGCGAGGAAGGGTTCGGTGGCGCGCCAGGTATTCTTGATGTTGGCGCCGACATCCGGGGAGGGCAGGTTGCCGAAGAGCTCAAAGGCGGTGGCGATGTCGTTGAAGAGCTTCTCCTGGAAGGGGTCGGTGCGGCGGAAGCGCACGCCCTTGTTGCGGACGGCGGAGAGGTAGCGGACCAGGAGCTCCTCGGCGAAGATCTCGATGAAGATGTCGACGAGGGAGTGGTGAAGGACCTGCCGGTAGTCGTTGACGTACTCCTCGAAGGTGACGACCATCTGCTTCATGGCGGTGCTGGTGTACCACCGGGGCGTGAAGAATTCGGGCATGACGGTGCCGAAGTCGACGGAGAAGATGAGCTGGGCGAAGCGGCTAATGCACCAGGTGCTGAAGTCGACGTAGCCGTCGCGGAGCGTGTTGACCTCTGCCTCGACGCGTTCGAGGTACGCAGATGTGACGTGGGGCTCGACAAGGCGGCGGAAGCTAGATAGGTACGCGAGGCGGCCTTCGTCCTCGCTGTCGTCGATACAGGCGATCTGGTCGTTGGCCGTGGCGACGAGCCAGTCCTGCAGGGCCTGGAAGCCCTCGAGGTCGGCCGCCCCGGCGGCTTCGTAGCGCGCAGCTTCATCCTC
This sequence comes from Fusarium robinianum, assembly GCA_013623725.1. NCBI lineage: Eukaryota > Fungi > Ascomycota > Sordariomycetes > Hypocreales > Nectriaceae > Fusarium > Fusarium robinianum. The sequence goes on from JABFFI010001188.1 coordinate 25,489, forward strand.
GAGCATGCGCTGCCAGTTCTGCTGGCGGGCACGCAGGCGCGCAAACATGGCGTCGATAACGCCCTCGACAACGTCGGCGCGCTGCGAGTTGGCGGCGGCGTCGACCTGCTCGCGCAGCATGCGCCATAGGGCGACGAGGTTCTTGGTCCTGAAGTAGCCATACTCATCCGTGTCCAGGTTAGAGCCCTCGACGTTGCGCTCCGCCAGGTCCTTCTCCTCTTGGGCGAAGATGCGGTCGATCCACTCGTCCAGGAACTTGATGATGAGCTCCCGGAAGTCGCGTACCAGCTCGGCCTCGCGATTATCGACGAGGTGCGGCACGAGGTCCTCCTGACGGAAGCCCATCTTAGCCATCTTGCGGTAGTACTTCTCGGGGAAGCTGACGATCTCGAGGGTGTGCATCGACGACGCCTCTGCGCCATCCACAATACCGATGAGGAAGTCATGCATGAGCTGGTGATAGATGTCGGCCCATGTCTTCGCAATGTGCCACTTCTTGGGCATCAGGGGCATCATGCCTCTCTTGACAACGTTGAGATCGTTGAAGAACCATTTCATGATCTTGTCGAGCTTCGTCGGATCCCCTAGGAACTCTTCCCGCGATGACTCGAACTGCTGCTCAGCGCCCACCTTGATCGCCTGCATGAATTTGTCCTTGTAGCCGCGGACCTTCTTGGCGCCATCGGTGATGCTCTGGAACCGTGTCGCTATCTCCTTGTGATCTTTGAGGGCCTCTTGCAGAGCGAGGACACGTTGATCGCTCTTCTCCTCGGCTTCCATGACGACGGCGAACCTCACAACCAGGCCGGGGTTATCGTTGACGACGAGACTGATGAGGTCCAAGGCGACGATGCCTACGTGCTCGTCGAACCAGTCGATGGTATCATCCAGGCGTGCAAAGTAGTCGACGAGTGTTGCTTCGAGACCTGGTTCTTCGGCTCGCTGGATCTGCTCCATGGCATCGTCGCGGATATTTCGTAGCTGGGTCAGCTCGTAGTGACAGGGTAATAGATTGGGCATGTTTCTATCCTCGTCGTCCTCCCTCAGCATGGCCTCGACACCCGACAACCGGTCGTTGAAGGTCTCGAGGTTCCGGCGCATAGTCTCGACGGCGCCAAAGTTGCGGTGGGCCTGGGAAACGAGGTTGATGCTGGCAAAGTCCTTGATCATGTTCTGGGACTCGGAGCATAGCCTATCGATCTTCATCATCTCCTCCTTGATCATCTGTACCGTCTTCTGGCCGTCGGTCAGCCCCGTCATTCCCGACTGGGTGGTCTCGAGCTGCTCACGCAGGCCGCTGCGCAGCTGGCTGTCGACGGCACTCTTCTTCCGCGAGAATTCCAGCTTCAGCGCGGGGATCTTGTCGAGATCGTCGGGGTGCCGCAGCAGCTCCGCGAGCTTTGGGGCTGGTGTGTCGTCCATGGTGGCAGGCAGAGACGACGGCGGAGGCGGAGGAGGAGGAGGAGGAGGGAG
>JABFFI010001189.1:0-13226 GCA_013623725.1 Fusarium robinianum
GGTTGGGGTGTGGGTGGTTTAGGTGTGGGTGGGGTGGGTGTTGGTGGGGTGATTCGGGTGTGGTGTGCGAAAAATTAGGGCGTGAACGGTCACCGCCTTGAACTGTGGGGAAGGAGTGGGCCCTTTTTCTTTTTCTTTTTCTTTTTTCGCTTCTCGCACTCATGAGCGCTATTGACACTAGCTTTCAGCCTGGTCTACAGATTCCTTCGTCGTTGCCTACCTACCTACTCATGTAGGCTCCTGATTCTCTTTGCAAATTCGACGTAGTGTATAGAATATTTATATTGTGAGCAGATGAATGTATGCAAGGGCTCGCTCCCATACACATCACCCAGCACCCCACTCTGGCGCATACGGTATCTTTCGTACCTTCACTTCAAAACACCAATGAATCTCATTTTACAATGGGAACTGAAGGCTTAAGATAAGATTGAGCGTACTTATTGGGGTATGGGCTACTTTTGGGTTTTCAGGGGTGGAAAAACAGCCTCTTTAATGTAGATATCTCTTTATGGTTAAGGTGGGGGTACTAGAGCTACAAGCCAGGTGCTGGTTACGAGACGAGGGGTGCTGTGTACGGGAACATATTCAATTGAAAAGACCAAATAGCATATTTATCTCCTAAACTGCATATTTTGTCAAGTCTGGGGCCAACTGTCGGGTGTTTAGGCCGTGTTGAAACCCCCGCACCCTCCCCCCCTCCTACCTACCTACCTAGGTAGGTAGCACCCTTGCAAGCCTCTCTCCACATCTTGCTACTGGCTAGGTGTCTGATTGAACGATCATTGAACGAACATCGCATCGTGGCAATCCACAATAACGCACCTCTGAGCCAGTCACGGAGCTTCGAATAGGCATGCCTCGGCCCACAGGGCACCCCGATATAACCGAGAAAATACGGTAGGGCACCTTTTGTAAGCTGGTAACGATTAGGTATTTCAAAACAACTCCGATTCGTCACCCTAGTTCCACACCACCCATCACCCACCATTATCCACCTATTACCCGAATCTCTTGACGATCAAAGCCATATGAGATTCTTTTGGTCTCGGTATTTCATTCTTCGCTCCCATTTAAGCATCCAGCTAACAAAACGAATAGCTACATCCTTCTCACCCCACGAACACGAAGCATTATCGCTTTCGTATCACAAACACCATGGTCCCCCAGGTGTCGGCCTTTACAGATGGACTTCAACTAACGCCCGTTCGCCCAAGGCGGTTGAGGATATCTTTGTTATCCGTGAAATCCACGCGAGGAAAGCCTCTTGCCCCCCGAATCACACTCTTTGACCTTGCCCAATTCCTGGGCTAAAGAACCAGAGACCAGCTACCACGTTGTCGCCTCAGCACTCAAGGTGTCCATGCCGTGAACACGCCGGTTATGAGAACGAAGCCTTTCATTCGCGGTGGCGTTTGCGGTGCTGTTTTACTGCGAACAGGGACAGGCTCCCAAACCACCCAGGAAACGATGCAGCGCAGCGAGGTGGCAGGGATGATGTACTTTGCGGATCTCCAACAACTGAATTCCATCTCCCCGCAGAATTATGTTGTGTACACAGACGTTTTTGATCCTCTTGTCTAGGCCGGCTGGAAAATTGCTCAAGATGGAACGGAGGAACAGGGTGGATAGGCATGATAAGTTGTCCAAGCTCATTGGGGGGAATGAGTATTGAAATATATACCTCAACGGACTTCAGGGTGATAATCCTTTTTGCATTTTAACGATTCGAGGGAAAAGTGCGATTCGCCTAAGGGTACAAAGTACAATGGGAGGACACAGACAACCCGCCTCGGACAACCCAAGCACGAAGTAGAATATGGAGGTGAAACTGAATCCTCTAGAATTTGACTACTTGCGGTAGCCTGTGCCCTCTTACTACCCTTGCCACCCAAGAAAACAAATTGCGATTGTGAACAGTGTACTGCACTTACTTTACTGCTTGAAAGTCATCACGAAGAAATCATCTTCATCATCCACTGGATCCCGTTGAAACCGAAACGCATTCACAAGGCTATTCATGTACGGCATAGTGACACGACCCTTCGCATCTAGGCGAGGCTTCTGACTCTAGGTAGTGGGTTAGTAAGTGGGATCGCATTTAGGGAAGTGAGTGACTTACGGCTGGAGTGTAGTGCAAAAATTCCTTTGCCGGAATGTTCATATGCGAAGCGTTCTAAGAGGTGATTAGCATGTTGCTTCGCTGGGACGAGGGTGTATACAAACCGCTTCTGATGGGGTCTGTCTGGCGTACTTGAGACCTGAATGCCGAGCCAAGTGATGGAACTGGCGAATGCGCTGCTCTTGAGAAAGTCGCTCACGGGGTATGTTGGCCTGGGATTGAACCATTAGCCATGAGCTCTCAATTTACCTTAAGCGTACTCACTTGATCGAGTCGAGTGCGCAGTTCCTTGTAGTATGTGCTGATGGGAGACACGAATGAGAGAACCGCACTTGGAAGTTTGTAAGCAATCTCTGTTGGCTTGATCGGCTTGATCGGCTTGCCCCGGAGATCAGAGGGCTGTTTGAAATTGTTGATGTAGGCGTTCCAAGGCGACCCTGTGCTTCTCTTGTACGGGTGCCAATAAGGCACCTCACACCAGTGGCCCTCGTCCCCAGCGACCTGGATCAATATTTTGGTCCCGCATTCGGACATCTTGACCTGCTTCGAAGTGACATTGAACTCCCGTCTAATATCCATGACTGCCGAAGAAGGGGTTCGTTTCTCCCATAACTGTTGTCTGACCTCCCTGTTGACTTGAAGGAAAAGTCTGATATGAGACTGATCAGGAGCCAGGGTGGGAGGGATTCGCCAAAACTGGGCATTCAAGTGGGTTGCAAGGGCGTACGCGGTATAAACCAACGCGACCGTCGGAATACTGATGCACTGAGCTGCCCGAAGCTTGGGATGTTTCGGTTCACTCCAGTTCTCGAAAGCCATAATCATGGCGAAGTGTCCCAGGTTGGCAAGGGAGAAGTCGTTATTGTAGCCACAGGTCCAGGGAACCTCCAGCTCGCCATCCTCTCGGCACACAAGGTCCGTCGGGTTCAAGCCTTCGTCCTGGCGGCCAAAAACCGGGATGGCTTCAGTATACCAGAGAGCGATGGCAGCGTCGATGATTGTGTATGGGTTTTCACCTGGGGCTAGCTGGGCGGCGGTGGCTCGAAGCTGGCGAAGGACCGTGTTGTCCTCACGAACGTCGCAGATGAGCCACTTCACCAAGGAGATGACATGCTGAACATATTCTAAAAGATGTTAGATATATACAGCGAAGTTTTGGAGATAGTGCGGGGAGCATACGTTCAGGCGTGGAGAACGTGCGCGGGTCGGGTGGCAATGGGATGTCGAGGAGAACCTTTCGCAGAACCGCGGCATGAAGTTCATCTAGAGCTTCACCAGGTCTATCACGAATAGCCTCTTCAGCCCACAGAGGAGTGAAGCTGAACGAGGTATTCATGGTGGCGCGGATCGATGGGTTCGAGGTTGTTGAGGAGTGCGGTTGTCTGAGTACCCAGGTCTGGTGAAGATTTTATACCACGCACCAATGCACTAGGCAGCAGCGAGAAAAACAACAAACGGAACAACATTGAGCCCCAATCGGGACAATAGTCAGTAGGTAGGTACCTACCTACCTACCTACCAACCTAGGGATGGAAGGAACCTACATGAGTACGTACCTTCTTGTGATTCTAAACACCTAGACGGGACGCAGGGCAGGCACTGCCTACCCGTGCCTGCCTCGTAGGTAGGTACGCACCTTCTCGTTTTACAGTGATTCAGAGACGGTTCCCAAACAAACCTTCTCCTCTCCTCCACCAGCAGATTTAACTACGCTTGGTCATCTCTCCGGCGCCCGATTTCTCGATCGCTTAAACTCATGCGAGGAACATTCTTCTAATACCTTTGTTCACAACACGCTACGCCATCTCGCAATGGAGTCTCAACAGAGTGCTGGAGGAGGATCGAACCCCCCCCCTTTGGAGCCTCCGCTCATTTTTGTCACCAACACGGAAGAGCAAGATGTCCATATCTTTCTGCCCATAACTTTCGACATGAGATTCGTTCACCACGTAGCCTGCAATTTCAGGTAAGAAAACGAAACTTGATGTCTTGAAAATAGGCTAACACACATACAGTGAGTGCGTTCAAGAGCCAGTCAAGGTGTTTGTGGATTATGGTCGGTCGAAGTATCGCCTCTGTCCCATCCCTGATGACTGCTCCCCCGACACAACACGGTACGGGATATATTGCTTCTCTTGTGGTGGGTGCTACTAAGTGTCTGCTCTGAGATGTAGCTAAAACTGGAATATCCAGACCATTCCAAGCGAAGCACGGGGGTGGATGTCCAACAAGACGAACCCACCGAGCAACAGAACGCCAACCATATTCCCCGTCCACGAAACAAGTGGATCCTCTATCGCCAACACAAGTCACAGGAAATTCAGCAGGAGAACGCGGGGATTACTGCTGCAGAGATCTGTAGGTCATTCTATCTAAGGGGAAGGAAATTATCTAACTTGTGTCTAGCCACTATTGCTGCTCGAATGTGGCAAGACGAGACCGCTGAGGTCAAGGCCCACTTCCAAACGATGGCCAACGAGGAGGAACGACGACACAAGGAGATGTATCCGGATTACAAGTTCACTACCAGGAAGTCGCTCGACGAGATGGCCTAAACGGTGGCGATGAATAGGACACGGTCCTGTCCACATACGTACTCTGGGAGTTGGGTCATAAGACAAGTAGCTGGGCCGCATCGCATTATGCTGCATCAGTGAGAAGGCTAAATCAAAGCATCCAAGTGTCAATTCTTCTTTTCATGATTTATCCCAACATGATGTCCTCGCAAAAACTGCGTCAACCATTCGAGTTGCTCGGGTTCCACCCAATTACCTCGGTGGTCCAGTGACTCCAGCCCAGTCACTATTCCAAATGAATGTGCCGCACCGCCATTCAGACCCTTTTTCTTTGTCACCAGATGGACCCAACGGCCGTGGACATATGTAGAAAGATCGCCCTGTGGTCAATATTAACTCGTGAATCTTGACTCGGAACGGGCAGCCGCGGCATTGCCGAAGACGTTTTGTAACGGGAACGCTACGCTTGCACAGGTGACTGGCTGCGTCCTACACATACCACAGTTGATACCCGGTTTCTTGGTGGTGAGGCTGATGCAAGGTTCACCATGCTCACAACGGGGAACGACCCTCTTGCCCAGGAGCTTTGACCAGGACTCCTTGGTTCGAATCGAATCAAAAGTTTTGTCGGAAGCATCGGTGTTGGGCTGTGAACCTTGGAACGAAGGGCCTGACGGTTGAGGTAAGGGCAACTGCTGGCGCATTGGTGCCCTCGCTGGTAAATCGGCACTATTCATCACCGAGGGCGTCGCATTCTTCGGTACTGTCTGGTCCGAAATCTTCGTCTGTGATGCCAATGTGTTTGGCGTGAAGAACTTGTGTAGTGTCCGCTGACTCGGCGCCACCTTTGATCTCTTGGCCTCGTTGATATTCGCTAGGGATTTGCTTCGCTTCAAGGACCGACCCATCGTTGTTGTACTGTCTATCTTTGGAACTCGCTTCGCGGCGGTCTCTGGCCAGGACTGGCTGGATGTGGTGAAGCCTTCGGCGGTCGGCGTCAGCGCGATGGGTCCAGAGCTGCCTCTCTCCTCAACCCCTTGAGCGGGAACAGGCTCATCCAGATTTGTTGTTCCTTGCCGGAACTGGCCTTGGTTAGCCTTCTTCAGAAACATGTCGCGGATGTTTTGCCGGCGGTCGAATTCGGGTATCAGCTGCGCAGATAAAGAAAGTAGATCTTTAGCACACCGGTCCCGAAGCCGCCTCCCGTCTTGAAACATGCCTGGAGGATTTGTGACGTCTAACAAAGTATGTTCTTTGTCTCCCACCATCACCTTGTCGCCGAGCGTTCCGTACACTGGGCAGTGATCGGATCCCATCAACCCTTCCTGGATGTCGGCGAAGGTGAACCAGTCTTTGATCCGGTCAGTGCACAGAACATAGTCAATCCGGCTACCGTTGTTGGCAGGGCGTGTGTTTCGTTTCGTGTCCCAACAAGTGTTCATGCCTTCCCGCCTCGGGTGAAAGAGACGGCACAGATCCCACAACACTCCTTCCTCTCGCCCTTTATCCCTCTCCCCATGAACGGTTCCCTGGAAGATGAGCTGGTTGAACAGGCGCCTAGCTGGCGAACTTCTCCATTGTTCTAAACTCAAACCCTCTTTGCGTAGTGTCTCGGTCACATTGGTGGAGTCTTTTTCGGATCGGATGATGTTCAGGTCACCCACCAGAACGACCTGCTTCCCTCCAGCGACGAGGTTACGTATCCGTACATCGAGTGCCTGAAGGAAACCAAGCCGGAACTCTTCCCGAGACTCGTCACGATTTGCAGGGCTGTAGACTCCAAGAAGAACAAATGCTGGGAATTCCAGGACGACACAGCGGCCCTCGGAGTCAAGAGTCGCGTCATCAATCATGCTGTCAAGCTGCCCGGGCTGGGGGTAGCCCCCAATCTGTTGACCATCGGGGAGATCTCGGTATCTTATTGTCGATTTTGGAGGTGTTAGAACTCCAGTCAACCCTTCCTCTGCTCGAATGGGTGCGCATGTTTCGGTTCGGGTGTAGATGGCTACGCCAGAGTAACCTAAGTAACCAGATTAGTGATAGCATTCAGAAGGTACGCGCATGGGTCCCTGACCCTTTTTGTGCCTTGGTAGACTGAGGAAAACATCCCAGCCAGGAACGAGAATCATGTCATCGCGCAGGTCTTTCCTCTGTATTTTGGTCTCCTGCATGACTACAACGTCTGCCTCTAAGATGTCGAACATTGCCTAGCGTGACTGAGTCGAGAGATATTCCTGTGGGAATAGGGCAGAATTACCTGAAAGGTTCGCCTTTCTCTCCAAGGCTGGTAGCCAAAGGGATTCCTGTTGAAAGCAAGCGGTCAGCACAAGAAGAGACCCGAGGAACGGAGAGTCACAAGCCTGATGCCGTTGACTGTGCATTTGTAAGCAGCTTGAATCGCGAAGAGAGACAACAAGCTTACCATTCCACGTCGTAATCCGGAAAGGCATGGCAAAAAAGTGTTGATTCTTCCTGCCCACCTGGAAGCAGCCCGTGGAGAAAAAGAAGTGTCCAAATAATTTGATCGTCAAAGCGAGATGCCTCTTCGCGGGCAAGTCAAGAGGTGTCCTCCGTTGTGGTTCTCGTTCGAGAAAAAAATGTATTGTGTTAAGAATCCCAAGTAAAATGCATCGCATGGACAGGAAAACAGGTCCACAATGCCCTTGAAAGGCGCGGAATCAAGCCGAGGTGTGTTGAGGGCTAGTGTTGGTAGATGAGATGACGTTCCTGGTGACCGCGCAGCGTGTCTGTGTCTTCACGGTCGTCACGCGAGATCACGTGATAATTAATACCTTACAATCAAGGCACAAGTGATTGGCGGCTCTAACCGAGATGGTCGGGGGATGACCTGATCACAAACCTGGTTTGTATCTTCTAATCTGTTCACACCTCGGCAAACAACCACGTTCACCATGTCCGCCTCCCGACAGATTACACGCACCGCATCGCGCCTTTCCGCGCAGCTGCGCGCTCCTGCTCAGCGCCGTCTGGCCAGCACCTCGGCCGAGAACGAATTCATCAAGGAGCGCCAGCACATCAAGGATCATGCCAAGGGCACTACTGGTGAGTTATCATGGCATACCTGGGTCAATTGGAGGCATTGAATGCGGTTACTGACAGAGAGAAGAACTCTGGCGCAAGATCTCCGTCTAGTACGTTACGAACCATCAATTGAGTGAATTACAAACCGAACGTCGATTTCGGGGCACCGGATATTACAAACGACAATGTTCAGAGGCGCAAATTCGTCAAGACAATGGCTAACAGTATGGAAGCGGTGTTGCCCCGACCCTGGCTATTGCTGGTGCCAACGCCTACTGGCTTTGGAACGAGCACTGGGAGCACTGGAGTCACATGCCTCCTCTGGAGGAACGAACCGAGTATCCCTACCAGAACATCCGTTCCAAGAACTTTCAGTGGGGTGATGGTGACAAGGTAAGCTCATCCCTTCTTCTATGCGACTTCTGTGTCACTAACAACAATGCAGACTCTTTTGTAAGTTTGACGAGCCCTCTCACCTCAGAGGGGCTCTACCACAGACCGAACGAAACATCGCTTTCGTGCTCGAATCTGATACAAGGATGACCGCTAACTCTCAATGGCAGCTGGAACGAGAGCGTCAATTACCACAACAAGGACAAGGTTGCTTAAATCAGAGAATCTTGCCCCAGGGTTATGCGATGGACAATTGATGGACTGTTCCTAGGTTCCATCTCTTGGAGACGCTGTGTGCATGTTATGTAGACTCAAATTGACTGGCTTTGCCGAATCGGCCCCTGTTATTGCTTGCGCTATGATGGACTGTTTTGTAAAGGCTGTGGAGGAACATGATTCAACTTTTGGATCCCTTTGACCTCTTGTCGTCGATCCTCTCCTTCCCCCCCAAGCACATGAGGGCCGAGATCTTCCGACGAAGTCCCGACTAAAAACCAACGCACGTGACTGATCAAGAATCGATCGTGGGGCTCTCCTATTGAGTAAGAGGACATCTGAGAAGACAGCATTCGCCTACCTCCGCAATTCAATGACTTACGCCACTTCGCCAGAATTCTGTATGCCAGTTCGCCGAATTGGCTTTGCCATCGTGGAGTCCGCTCATGCCTTCCGCCAACACACGTAGGTACCTGGGGCCCAAGTGAGATGCTATCCGCCCATGCCCAAGGGTGCTTCGTTCAACTCCCGGATTCTATAGCACGGCGGCCTTTTTCCACGACCTGAAGACATGTCGCGATATCTTAACCCGGCCAAGATTGGTCTCCTCCTTCTTCTGGAGCTCTATCTCGAGGGAGCCGTGCCGAATAATGCGATCTTGCCACTTCTGTCCTTCATCACTTCCCATGTTATGGACCATGCTCCGACCAAGGCTTCTACCGTCCAAGAGGATCGTTGGGCCCGAGCCCGGAACACTTTCAGCCTTGTGATTAGCATCAGAGATTTCGAAAAGCTCCTCGTGAGCTATCCATTTTTGATGGGCATGCCGGGCAGGCGGCTCTGGGACCAGTTTCTCGGGAAGCTCTGGGATATCAACTCGCTTGACGCGCTCCACAGATTCTTCGACAACCAGACTAGGATGGTGGCCAGAACTAAGGAGGAAAAAAGGAGACTGATAGAGATGGGTCTGCCGGAAGAGGAAGGGGAGGAAGGGGAGGAGGGAGAGGAGGGGGAGGAAGGGGGGGAGGAGAGGATCCGGCTCTCGACGAATTCGCCCTTTGGCACCTTTGTCCGCAGATCGAGGCTGGAGTACCAACGGCTACGATTCCATGACTGCGTCGAGCTATGGATGGAATTTGTTCGGTATCGTCAGCCGACTGCCCATTACCTTAAACGAAGGGTCCCCGGCTTCACAAGCTTAAGTTTCGACAACGTCTTGTTGTTGGGAGAACAGGAGGACTGGGGCCACAAAAGTGTCATGGACTTGGCGTCCGTGGCATACGGTGACATGCTTCTGGGAGACCAGAATCACACACTTCCCGTGAGTATGGATGATATCGACAGCCTGTTGGAGTTTCAGATCGACCATATGCAGAGTAGGCCATACTCCATCCCCAATTCTCTGCATTCACTCACAAGCCTCAGGATACGGGAACCGAATACCGCTCGAGATACGGCATCAGTTCCAAGATCTACTAAATGACAGCTATGTCATTCCTAGTCTCACGCACTACCTCAAGTACATACCCGTCTATATAACATCTACCTTTGGCTTTGCCAGAACCAAGGATCGCATCTAACCTGGCTGCAGCTTCCTCGATTCCTGGAGAGCAGGTGACTTCCCCACCGCGTTTGACTATCTTCATCGATATTTCGATTACACGATGCAGAATAGTGACCGGCTTTTTTATCAGTATGCTCTGATGAACCTGGCTGTTCTTCAGGCCGACTTTGGCTGCCACGCGGAGGCTGTCGCAGCTATGCTCGAGACAGTATCAACGGCTCGCGAGAACAGAGACATGGTCTGCCTCAACTTTGCTCTAAACTGGCTGTTCCACTTCGGCCGTGCACACCCGGATCTCGTGAGTGATCTGGAATCGGACAGTCTATTGGGAACGGGTAAGGAAAGCCTGGCATTCCTTCGGACCAAGGCCAGAGAAACCGGCATGTGGACACTATGGAGCTCTGTTATGTTGAGCGAGGCCAGACTTGGCCTGTTCAACGGCGACAGCGTAGCGACATCGCTGGAGTGCATGGCCCGCGGCTCCCAGATTATTGTCAAAAGGGGCATAAAGAACATGTTCGGGTCACACCTTTCCCTTTCTGCGGCCCTCTGGGAGCGACTTGGCCTCGCACAGTTGTCCTCTGCCGCATGCGAAGTTTTCCTCCGTTGCCATGCGAGAAACGCAATCTTTGACGATGAGCTCAAGCTCACCTGCCGGCTCGCACTCCTCCTCGCGGCCCAGGGCAAGTACGACCACGCCTTGCAAAGACTAGAGAGTTTGGAGGACAATTCCTTGAGGTCATGGAAACCCAGTCAATACTGGCACAAGTATCGAGGTGTCGTCAAGCTCCAGCGAGACTTGCAGCACAACAACCTAGATGGCGCTGAACAGCTCTTGTCACAGATCCTTCAGTCCAAAACGGATGATCTCGAACCAGATATGTCCTTCATCGTTGACACGCTTCATATTGACTGTCTGGCTCGTCGAGGCGATTTAGAGGCAGCCTTTGCCAAAGTTGATGGATTGATGACCAAACTGCGTGAGGACAAGATGGACGTTGCACTCAAAGCAAAGCTTTTACTCCTGAAGGCTTCCCTCCTGACCAAGTGCGGCAGGGCCCAAAGAGGCTTTACTATTGCTGTACGAGCTGCCAGCATCTGCTGGAGGGCACGCATCATCCCCTCACTCTGGAAAGCGATTGGAGCCATCTCTGGCATCCTCATTTCCCTCGCCGAGTTTGAGGCGGCGGCGCAACTTCTCACTGCTGTCATCCCTCGCTCCCTTGAGTGTGAGACTGACGGGTTGACCGCTCGGCTCTACTCGCACCTTGCCGATGCTCACATGGGTCTCGCGGGACAATGCGAAGTACGGTCGAGCAAGGGTATGGAACACACAACCAAGGCGGCTGCGGCCGCGCAAAAGTCATTTGACCACTACTCGGCGCTTGAAGCCGCCAAGAAGCAATGCGAGATGATGGCGAAGAAAGCAATCATCAAGAAGATATCGGGAGATACGGAGCTGGCAGCGGAATATGCTGCCGCATACGTAGAGCTACGGAAGCGTGCGCAGGCGTTGAGTCTCGGATGATGATGGCTTTCAAGATGGAAGTACGTAAATAGGCATCGCGTTATGGTAGCGAAATAAAAGACTAGCGACCATCCTTCATCATATGATGCCCCCTTGGTGTGCTCAGTCCTGAGTGATCCATAGTGTATCGTGCCAAACCCCCCCAATCACCATCTGATCCTCTCGCCCTTCCGGTTTCTCAGCTCGCCCTCTTCTGAAAGATCTGCCGCTTCAACCTCTGCTGGATTATTTGTTGCCCACGCTCTCTCGATACACAATTCAAATGGCCCGTCAACCCGGTCCGTCAACCCGACCCCCACGCTCAACACCTTCTGTCTCAGCATCTCTGTCTGCGGCTCGACTACAAACCCATGGTTCGTCCGCACAAAGTCGTTCCACTTGATCAGAACTGTTTCCCATTGACCTGGGCGCTTCGCGAACAGACGGTGTTGGTGCAAGTCCGATGGCTCGACGCTCTCAGTTTGCAGGTTGACAAAGTACGAGCGGCCGTCGGACTTGATGCGCAGCGCGAGGTAGAGGAACGGGTCGATGTCCCAGACGGACCGGCCGAAGACAGTTGGGCGCTGGTCCGGGGTGCGGAAGCCGGCGAAGCCTGTGCGCTGGATCTTGGGACGGTCTAAGGGCAGGCGGGTTGAGATGGTGCCGTAGAAGCGGGCGTAGGACGAGGGCGATCTCGGCGAGGTCGAGGTCGAGGTCGAGGTCGGGATCGAGGGCGGGCTGGATGATGGTTGTTCTGCTTCGTCGTTCGAGGCGACCAGCTCAAGATGGCTCTTGGAAAAACCGCCAATGGACTCATCCGACATGAGAACGCAGTCGCGCACGCCAGCGGCCGAGTTGAAGTCATACAGCGGTCGCGGGCCGGAGGCGCCCTTGATGGCCTCGAACGTCACAGCTAACGAGAGTCCCATGTAAGCCAGCAAGACTCAGAGAAACGGGCAGAGGAGAAGGCAAAGTCGAAAGAATACCAATTCGGGTGCGGCGTCGGAGCTCTTCCATGCTCCGGCCGAAGAAGCCTTTTGAAAAGAGAGAGGGAGTGGTCCTCATGATGGGCGACCCGGGAGGTTTACGTCGTCCAGGAGGGTGATGCAAGGTCGCAAAGCACGTAGTAGAGCCCAATTGGCTCACTGGGAGACAGGGCACATTAGCCCGGCGAATATGGAGGAGAAATGATGTAACAACGGGAGCTGAGAGAGTTCGGAAGCGGTCTCAGCACAGCGCGAAAGATATCTAATGATGTCGCTGAAGAGTTGCGCGGATGAGTTTCTCGTAATTTGCACATTGCAGGCTGTGCGAAAACCCTCTCCAATCCGCTCCAACCCCGCCATGTGCACTGTGATGGCGCTCAAATTCCCACCTGGCAGTGTGAGGGAGGGGTGGGCTCGGCTCGCGGGGGATCAATAATCCGCCATCACCGTTGATGCTCGCTCAGAATTTCTGCGACCTGGTCTGCCATCGATTGAAAGGACCGCCGGCTCTCACGCTCGATAATGACATTGCGCCACCGGTAACGCCGGTATTCCCCCCTTCCTCTCTTGGTTCGGTCCCTTCAACCCGGAAGACATCTTCCACCGATAGCAATGGGTTCCCTCATGGCCCCGGTGCCCCGTCCAGGTGCCCTGCGGAGGAACGTCCTTGGAACGACGGCTGCGCTGTTCCCCCGGCACTTTTCGATGCCCTCAAAGGGGCGCATGGTGCGCGAGATAGAGAAGACTGCTCGCCAGGGGGCGAAGAAGACGGATCTGGACTCGATGTCTCAGATTCAGAAGAGGGCCAACGACGAGTATTTCAAGTCGGGTGGAGGGCCGATCTTCCCTGGTGAGTAGCGATACAAGCCTGTCCCCCCCC
>JABFFI010001190.1:3330-25126 GCA_013623725.1 Fusarium robinianum
GGGGGGAGGTTGAAATGTGACTAAGCCTATGGAGTGCGTGCTTAGGGAGGTAGTTAGAAGTAGTAAGGTATACATGGATGGCACTTACCTACGTCTCGGTGGTTGGAGCTTTCCTCAGGTACCTAATTACCTATTCACGCGCGCCAACGCGAACCTTCCCATAATTCAGTTGATAAGTACAGTCCCCTTGTACCTACCCTCTTGACCTCCGTTGCTGCACCCCGCGATTGCTTCAACGCAACGACAACAAAACATTGGTTTTTGACACAACACAACTTTACATTACCCCCGTCTCTTCTTAATGCATCGAAGCGAATAGCTAGCTGCCTTTTATTTTTTTCTTCACTTGGAGCAACTTTTTTGGTACGCTTTCTGGGGTATACACAAGCTAGAGACGACGGCGCACAAACCACCGGTGATTGCGCAACGACACTTTTACATCCCTTTCGACACCCTTTGCCATTGTCCAGCACCACACTTGGCCCCAGTCAAAGTGTCTGGTAGTTGGAGTCGCCATGGATGACGACCGACAGTCGAGCTCGGCCGAGTCGGATCGGGACAACGACAACGACAACGGTCCTGAGCCGGAGAACGATGCGGACGAGGTGATGGACGATGTGGATGACGGTCCCGACCACGACGTCGACGCCGACGCCGACGACGATGATAATAATGAGGATGACGATGAAGACGCCGATGGGGATGAGAATGACGACGGAGATAGAGACGGAGAGGGCGATAACGACGCGGACGAGACAGCCGACAGCCAGGCCGCAGTGACTGATTCTAACGACCAGAGCGGCAGCTCGGTGACTAAGACCGGACCGAACGAGACCCTCGACGGAGCCAGCGACTCGGCGAAGCGCGGCAAGTCGGCCACTCCGGCTCAGGCATCGGTGTCGGCGCCAGCGCCCGTACCGTACACCAAGTGGCCGGTCCCCCGGCCCGAGATGGTCAACGCCCGGCTCTACGACATTGTTCCGACGATGGCAGCACCGCAGGCCACCAGCGTCAACGCCATGGCAATCACGCCTGACCTGCGGTATTGGATCACGGGAGGGTCCGATGGATACATTCGCAAGTACGACGGGCCTGGCACCATCAACGGGAAGTCTGCCTTGACAGTGGCGCAAAAGCATCCGTTCGTGGACAGTGTCACCAAGGCCGGCATCCTGATGTCATATTGGGAGAACGACGAGCCCCCGCCCCCGGGCCGTGGGGACCAGGAGCACATCTTGTCCCCCGTGTACTCGCTGGCAGTGCATTCCGAGGCATTGTGGTTGCTGTCAGGCCTCGAATCTGGAGGCATCAACCTACAGAGTGTACGGCATGATGAGGGTAAGAGGATCTGCTGTCTGCAACAACACTCTAACGCGGTGAGCGTCTTGACATTGGCGCAGGATGAGAGAAGTGTTCTGAGCGGAGCCTGGGACAAGAACATATTCGACTGGGACCTTAACACGGGGAAAATCAAACGTAGCTTTGACGGTAATGGTGGACAGATCTCAGCCATTGAGCTGAGACCTGCCAGTGGTGCGCCCATTCCGGAGGAGGCTGATGAACCGTTGCTGTCGACGACCATGTCGACAAATAACGGGGCTCCCCCGGTGAATGGGGGCTACTCTACGAGTTTCAATGACGACGGTTTTGGAAGCTTTGGCAATGCAGGAAACCCTGATGCCATGGAGCCCCAAGCCTCACCGGCACATGAGAGTCTCTTCGGTGGTAGCGATGCTGGTAGTCTCTTCGGAGAGGCCACGGGAGACCAGCCATTCGGAAATGATGACGACGGGTTTGGAGGCGGCGGCATGGACATGATGCCTGGACACGGACATGACAGTGCGATGGACCATTCGGCAGATATGGCAATGGCGAGTCTCGAGGATAGCAAAGAGTTGGAGACACAACCAGCGCCCCCGTTTAGCGAGGCTATGGACGTGGATATTGCTCAGGCTCCGACTACCGGGCCTCCCACAGAAGGCTTGAGCGCCGATAGTCAAGCCGTACAGACACAACAGACACAACAAACACAGCAGACTACACAACCACAAGAAGACACAACAACAGCAGCGACAACTCAAGATCAACAACAGGCACAACAAGTGGCGTCAGAAGCAGCCGCACTCAAGCGGTCCCAATCTCCGTCACTTCTCCTTACCAACAATCCACCTCCAGCCCAGCATGACCCCACGCAAACATCGTCGACGACCTTCCTCTCGGCTGCCATAGACGGCACCCTTCGCGTCTGGGACAAGCGTACGCCCGACCCGGTGGCGCGCATCGGAAACCGCCCCGGAGTGCCCCCTTGGTGCATGGGCACATGCTGGAGTCCAGACGGCAACAGGATCTACGCCGGGAGACGCAATGGGACGGTGGAGGAGTACGATGTAAACAAGGCGAGGAGGGGGTGGGAGCCGGAGAGGGTGTTGAGGTTCCCGGCAGGGAGCGGTGCGGTGAGCGCTGTGAGGCCGATGGTGAATGGGAGACATCTTGTGTGGTGAGTTCTTTCTGTCCCTTTTCCTTTGTCGTTTTCTTTGGGGCTACGAGACTTCAGTCAGCTAAACTGGAAAACAGCGCCTCCCACGATATCCTGCGATTGTACGACCTCCAAGAGACTCGTGCCTTTAAGCACTCCACAGTCCCTTTCCTCATCATCCCCGGACCCCCGCGCGCGGGTGTGATTTCGAGTCTGTACATTGACCGGACGAGTCGGTTCATGTTGAGCGCGGCAGGGACGAGGGGATGGGAAGGAACTTGTACGGAAGTGTTGATTGGGTATGAGATTACTGCATCGAGTGGGTGAGGATGTGAGACGGTCAATAGGTGTTGTTGGCCTTGTATGATTCGTTTTGTCTGGGCTTTCGGTGTCGGGGTTGGGGTTGTTTGTCTCTTTTTATGAGGGTTGTTAAGGTGTTGTGAACTTGAGGGTACGGAATCAGCGGGACTCGAACCGGTTGTTTAGACATGCAGTGTTTTTTGTGTCCGATGGGAGAAGAGAAGATAAAAGTTAATGGACTGAATGGGAAGTTGTCTTATGTTTCAGGGACTTGGTCCTAGAAGTCCGGGGCCCACTTGGTGGTTGTCGAGGTCATTGAACAAAGAGAGTGAACATATGGAATGGAGAGTATTGGTATGTATTTTGCATATTGGCCAACTGGTCTGACAATGAGAGAGATACTGACTGATAAGAAAAGGGCTGACAAAGGGCAAAGCAATAACAAAGAACACAACTATCTCAACATCAAACTCTGAGACGCCTTCATCCCAAACCTTTTGTCCTCTCTAATGCTCGTTATCACTCAGCTCTGATTCTTCCTAAAAGCAACTGTGCTAATGCTATCGTCAGGCCCAACCGTCTTCCCATCATACTCATCCTCATCACTACTCTCACCTTCATCATACCCATACCCTTCCCTTTCCTGCGTCATCCCAACCCATGCCGTTGACGCCACTCCACTTCGCCGCTCCCACGCCTCCTCTTCGGGAACAGACTCGACGATGTAGTCCCGCCAGTGTGCAATGGCGTTACGTGCGCCGTATGGAATTTCCGGGCGCTCTGGGTGGTTGTAGCCGCTGTGAGAGGCTGGTCGCTGAGGGGGTCTCCAGTTAGATGGGTTGTCGAGGTTGGGGTTTAGGGGGTCTTGGGAGTGAGGGCTGTGTTCACTCAGGGCCCTGGGGTCTTGGCCTGCCTGTGAACCATATCCGAGATTCGTGTCAGCTTGACTCAAGGCTCTTGGATCCCCGCGCTCGCACTCGGGCTCTGCGTCTGTCCTGTAGTTGAAGACATCCTCACCTGACATAGATACAGGTTCTCCCCGCGACATGTTGGGATAGATGGGGCCCGCGACTGGGTTGTTGTCTACTCCGTACCGCGGCTGTCCGTTGTCAATGCTCTCATGTGAGGTAATTCGTTCACCAAAGCCTGAGTCGTCGAACGCGCTGGTGTTGTAGAGCGGATCGGGGTGTGGCAGCTGCACGGTGGTGTGGGAGCTGGAGTGGGAGTGGGCATCTGAGGCATCACATCGAGAGACGGGTTCCGGGACGCTGTATCGAGGACCCCCTGGTAATTGTGAAGAGATTAGAGGGCCACCGTGGGAGCTTACCTCTGGAACCTCACGAGGAGGGTAGACTCCCAAGCCGCCTTGTTGCGCACTCTCGCCGCGGCTGGACTGGGTTCTCTCCCTTTCTCGGCGCTTCTTACGATCGTCGTCGCCTCCTCTGCGGTCACTGGAGTGGTCGCGATGGCGGCTGGAACGGTGTTGGCGGGAAGAGGAGGAGTTGTTGCTCCGGGTGCGTCGGGGGGGAGGACCCATGGTTGCGATGGCGAGGGCGTCGAGGAAGCTTAGGCCGCGGAGGGGTTGGACGGGCTTCTTGGAGGATTTCTCCTTGTGGTGCTTGGACTCCTTGGAGGGCATTGTGTGTGATGTTGCAGTGGTTGCTGTGGTTGCTGTTTAGGTGTTGGTGTTGGTGATATCGTTGTTTGTGTGTGTGAGTGGTTGCATTGAGGAGACGGCATGATTAGCCATGATGGGATAGGGGATATATAGGCAGGATAGGACAAATTATTTGAGTGAATAGTGCTAATGGTGTTCGTGATCTGGTGTTGACAATGGGATTGTGCTGGTGGACAAAGCCTCGGGAGCAGTGGCGTGTTCAACTGACAAATGATGCAGTACTTCTGGTCAGTGAAATGTTGGTCCAAGTTAGCCGTGACTAGTTTCACTTGTTCAAAGAGAGAATGTAGACTCGATTCACTAGGTTCCAGCTGGCAAGACAACTCTAGTTGTCAACTCTTGTGCAAGTCTATAAAGGCCTGCACAACTCGGACAAACTTGACGTTTTATGGAATAAAGAAGAAATAGACACAAGAAAAGGTATTTCCGTTCAAGTTAGGCGTTGAGACATTCACAACGTCTTCCTAAGTCCAGGTTCTACATTCCTCGCGGTTAGCAAACACGCCTCGAGGGTGTCACTGCCAAAAAATGGGTTTGGCGAGACAAATCAAGAAGTTCTTGAGAAAGGTAACAAAGAGTTTCCGTAGGAGGCCGAGGAAGAAGCTGAAGAGGCCTAAGAAGTCTAATAGGGGGTATGAGAGGTTGGAAGGAAGATATGCGTAGTGTCATGGCATTAAGGAGAGTTGGGACTGGGGGGATTAAGTAAATTGTAATGAACTGCAGTTTTTAGGCAATTTTATTAGATTCTACTTCAAGCTTTAGCCAAGTTTAGTTGAAGAGTCATAAATCTTGGGACTAAGAAACATTGATTAGGCAAAAACAACTTGCAGAGGCCCGGAAGAGAGATAGGCTCACAAGAACACACGCCCACGATTCTCTCAGGAATCTCATGGTACCAGATTGATGACGGTTTCGTCGTCCCGGCCAGTGAATCGGTCGACAGATGGGCCAATGTACTTGAAGACTCGATGGTTGATCAGTCGCTTGATCGCCGGGTTGGCTGGGTTGTGCTTCACCAGGCGTATATGGAGGTCCGCCAATGCCATCATGGCCATCGGCAGGTTGGTTCCCATAACGCGGTCGGGATGTTCGTCAGCCGATGTGTTTGGTCTGTTGTCATCACTGTGGGGGAAGAAGAACAAGAAGAACAACGGACCTATAAGTTAATTCTACTGCCTATAAAGTCCATAATCTCCGTCACTTTGAGCATCTTGATATCTGCCTTTGAGCAACGACGGGAACATATTCCAAGTCCTCATCTCTCTCTACAAGCTCTCGGGAACGAATCTGCTATTGATTCACTGTCGTCCTCCGCCTATAAAGACCGGAGACTACCTACCACCTTGCTGTGTCTTTCCATCACTCTCCCAGAATGGTATTGCTCAGTCAGCAGAGACACTCCCGAGCAAGAGACAGGCGACGATCGGGTTCCTCGTTTGTACTTATGAAAGTAGCATCTCTACAGGAACTCGAAATGCTACACGAAGTTAGTTATCGGATGCCACATTATGGTCATCCACATAAATGAAGAAGGACGTGATCAGGTCTTCAATGTACCCCATCATGGACGGCAGTTCAGAGCCGTCCTGGAAGAACAGGTGACCAAATACCATGTCGCCATAGCGTGTATATGTACTTGGGGAACCAGATAGGCTTTATGCTATATTCTTGTGCCAGTACAGCCCACTCGGGGCGCGGAATCCGGTCCTGGAGCGATCGGGAGGGTAGATGGCGATGCCCCAAAACCCTTGGAGAAGTTGGATTCTCCTAGTCCCGTAGCTTTCGATCAATATACACACCAGCACTGATTCACTCCTGACCACGTGATGACATCCATCTATAAAACACACCTACACACAACTCAAGACAAGAGACTAGCTCATAGCAGCTGGACACCTCTTCTTCCTCCGGCTCATGGCTCTGGGGGTTTTTTGGCTTTTCCTCGCCATAGAAACTCTCAGCAACAAGCAACCAGGAGGAAGACTTGATTCAGTCCCATGGCGGATGACCCAAGGTAGGCCAGGCTGATATCTACACATACGCCTACACACACACACGCACACATACGGTTGCTTGTTTCCTCAGTTTAAAGAACTCATCAAGATCCCCATTCTTAGGGCTTAAGAGATAAATTAGGCTAAACAGACCGAGGCTCTAAACCCATATCCCCAAGTTCACAACTCTCAATAGTTGCTACATGAGTTTACATCAACTACCACAACTCAAGACAACTAGAGACACATACGAAACAAATAAACAGGCAAAAAAGAAATACCAACTCGCCTATATTCAGTCTTTACATACAACTATATACTCTTCACCCCCCTCTCTCAACCAGCACCTCTCCCCCCTACTCTGGCTTCCTCCCCCAGACAACCCTCTGCCTATAATGCGTGTGAAACTTGCCAGATCGAAACTCCTTCCTCAGCTGCGCACAATACAGCCGCACCTCATCAATCGACCACCCCATCACAATGTTGGCCATAAACAACACGTACCCCTCGTAGTCCTGCTCCATGGCCGCCTGCGCGAACTGGCCAATCTCCCTCAGCTTCGGGTCCTTGGCCCAGCCGCCCACGGGCGCCTTAAAGTCCCAGACCTGCACGTCGACGAAGCCGGCCTCTTCCATGCACCGGCGCTGGACGTCGTCTTCGATGACGGTGAAGGAGCGGCCGATCTTGATGCCTCCGGCGGCGAAAAACTTGCCCCATTCGTTGATGGCGGTACCGGGCTTCACCGTGTCGTCATCGGACTCCATGTTGGTCGTGGCTTCGTAGCTCTCGACCCAGCCGCCGGGTTTGCACGCCCTGAATGCCTCCTTAAAGAGAGAGGACCAGTCGCTGATGCTGCCAAAGAGGTAGCGCATGTGGATGTAGTCGATCGAGTTGGGTTCAAAGGTCCATTCCTGGGTACAGTCCTCGATTTCACTGCTTGATGGTTAACTATAAATTGGTCCTCTGGGATAGCTGAGGTGAGGACATACAACTTGACGTTGGGGGGAACCCAGGTAGGCTGAATGGGAGAGACGTCGGTGCCAATGACTTCGGCCTCGGGGTACTCGTCGGCAAAGTCTCTGTTGATGATCAGTTGCTAGGTCATGAGATGCTGCTGTTGAGGTTCAAATTACATTGCCCAGATGCCTATGTAGAAAAGAATTAGACCGGTCCAAGAGTTAAGGTGTCGAATGGGGAGTCAAGTCATACCTGTTCCAGTTCCAATGTCGAGGACTTTCTGAACCAAAGGTTAGTACGTGTAGTCCCAGGAGAACGGCTTGAGACATGTGAGCATGTCATGTCTGTACCTGAATATCCCTCTTCAACGGGGCAAGATGCATTTTGCCTCCAAGAGACAGAAGCAACAAGTGATGACTATATCTGTCAGCATTCGTTGACCGAGGGACTGGAGATGTCTGTCCCGACTTACTTGATATCCATCGACTCATTGTGATGCTCATCATTCGGCGTCCTATTCACACCCAATGTCGTCAGTCACTCAGTCTCCCAACTCATCACAGCCATCAATCAAACCGCAAGGACCACAAACCAGTACTGCACATCTCCCCGCTCGGCATGATACGTCCTCCCATGAATCGTCCTATACGCCAGAATGCTGCTCGAGATAGACTCTGTCGAGCTGGCGACCTCGTCTCCAAACGCCGAGTCGCCATCACCTTCATCCTCGCCCTACACAAATTCACAGTCAGTCCCCGATAGACCAAAACAAGAGACACACAAACTGTCGATAGATAGATAGATAAAGAAAAATAAAAGAAAAAAGCCTCTCCTTACCTCTGCTGCCAGCGCCGCCCAGTGATCGGCCGAGTGCATCCCCGGCGCCCCCTGTGTCCCGGAGGCGCTACGGGGAGATGAGCCCGGAGGAGTCAACGACTTTGCCGGAGGGGAGGAAGACTTCAACCGAGGTGAAGACCCCTTGGATTGGGGCGGAGGTGATGACTTGGGCTCATTGGTAGTTTCGTCCGTCATGTTTCCTGTTCCTTTTTTTCTTCCTTTCTTCTCTTGTCTCGAGGCTCTTTCCGTTTCCGTTTCTCCTTCTTGGTCCCGGCCGTTCTTTCTCTTTCGCTTTCTCTTTCTCTTTCACTTCCAGTCAATCGTTCTTTCTTCGCTCCTTCCTCGTTCCCACAATCAAAAAAGGCAATCGACAACGCGTCGTTCTTTCCTGTACTTTTAACGCGCGTTATTCATCAATCAACCACTTAAAAAAAGAAAAAGTGGCTGTTAATCATATAAAATCAATGATAAACAATAACAATAATAATAAAGTGACTCAAGGATATGCCAAAACGGCAAGAACACGACAAGTATTGGAGGGGAAAAGGGAAGGGAGGGGGAGAAAAAGGTCGCAGAAAAAGGTCGCAGAAAAAGAGGAAGCTCCAAACATTCGAGAGATCAGCCAACGCATAAAATGGCAGGTGCGGGGGTCCTAAGACACCTGCCTCCCCGTGATAGCCTACCAACTAAACTGCCCCTACTGCATCCCTCCCGTCCCGTCCCTTCCAAGGCTTCCAAGGAGGTAGGTACAGCCGAGACATATGCCTCCACGTACCAGGTACCAGGCATCCCTCGTTGTTCCCACCACCTTGCATGCCAAGCTAGTTCCAATACCAGGTACCAATCTCCAGGTTCGACAACACTCCATGTATCCATCACAACCCCCCCCTGTCTCCCCATGAACCAACAGCATCAACCATCATCACTGCGCCGTATCATCACCACTCAGCAAGCTCACTATCTTCACTAACACACACAACTCATCCACACACAGACGCCGCCAAGCGCGTCTACAGGGGACCGACATCCAGAGTCATACAATTCTAATTTTACCTACTCCATACAAGGCATAGGGCCATTCTCTCTCTTCTCTCCCTCTTCTCATTCTCACTCACTCTCACTCACTCTCGTCCAATCCCTTCCCTCCCAAAAACTCACATCCGTATGCACGGGAGTAGTCCCTCTCAATCAAAACTAATCAGATCCATGTCGAGATCTTCAACAGTTTCAACCGCATCTGGCTCCTCCGCCAACTTGATCAGCTCCCTCGATGCCCCAGCACCTCCAAGCGCTTCAGGGAACCCGGCTGCCGCGTCCAGAATCCCTTGCTTGCGACTGGATGCATCGACCCATCGAGGTGTCGGCATCGTGTACTCGGATCGAACCACACTTCCGCGGACCCGGTTTCCATCCACAGCCGTCGCCTGCCGGTAGGTCTCTTGAATAGTCGTCGGGTTCCAGTTGCCCTCTTCCCGATGTCTAGACGCTGATTTCATCATCGTCAAATCTCGCCGCTGAATCTTCCCTGGAGTCCACTTGTCCGACAGAGAGTCCTCCGTCAATGCAACCGCTGCGCTCTCTCGAGTCGGCGTCATTGGAACCAGAGTGTTGAATGTAGCAAGGGGACTCGACACCTGCTTGTCCTTGCCCTGGCCTGGTTTGGAAACATGGGCAAAAAAGCCACTCTCCATGAGGGCTTCGCTGGTCAGCGATTCGCCTTGGCCCGGAGCCTGCTCTAGCGGCGCTGCTTTAAACCCCAGCTGCCGCGGCATTGTCCGTCGAGCCACCTGTTTGCCGTTGCCAGTACGGGATTCAGTGCGTGTCTGTCCAGCATTCTTCTGGCCTCGCCCTCGTCCTCGCCCTTGCCCTCTGCCTCTGTTGCCTCCACGGCCAGAGCCGCCTCCCCTGCCGGTTTGCGCGCCCCGTGCCTGCGGCGGTGCGCGGGGTTGCAGCGCGTTTGGTAGCCAGACAACTGATGCCGGTGGCGGCATCTTGCACCCTCGAACGCATTTGCAGGCATCGCCGCAGAGGGAGCCGCATTTGTGACCACAGGGCAGCTCTCTCTCGCATGCATGTCGACACTTGACGTTGGCCTGATCGGTGGCGTGGCATGCTATCTGGCAAGGATGGCCCTCTGGACATTCCTTGTCGCATCGTTGTCGGCAGCCACCTCCCGGTATCAGATCCCAATCCTCAGGGGCGGCGATGCTCGTCCTCTGGTTATGGTTCTTGCAAACTACGTCGAGTTTGTCGCCGGCAAGTCCCCCAACACGAAAGACATCGTGAACTTTCTGCCATGTTTCTCGGCTCTTTATGCTGCGAAGCAAGTTGTCGCTGTTGCCGAAAATGTACATGCCTCGTCGAGCTCGACTTGTCGCCACCACAGCTCTGTTCTCGTTGGCGACAAAGCCAGTCCGACACCACCCATCCGTCGGGCTCCGAACAAGCGACAAGAGTATCACCTCGTTCTCTTCACCCTGAAACCCATCCACAGTCCGGACCGACCAGTCCTTGGTTGGGTGGAGGTGGCTGAGCCGGCTGTCCCTCCGGAGCTTCTCCAGGAGCAGGGCCACTTGGCCACGGTAGTATGTCAAGATTGTGATTTCAGAAGGACGAACACCGTTCTGTACCAGATATAAAACGAACCCGACAATCATACTCGCTTCCTGGGGGTTCGAGTAGGACAGTTCGACCTGGGCCTCTCCCCATCTATGCTCGAACCAAAATAGGTTCTTCCCCCCCATGCCCGGGACGCCCTGTCGGTTCTTCACACTTTCATGGTCCTTCAGCTGGTGATAGAATGTATCAACCACTTCGCGAATGGGGGGGATCATTCGACGTTGAACTCGGAGCACCGAGTACGGGAGCTGGAGCTGCGTCACCAGCCGCTCGAAGAGAGAAACATGTAGGTTGTAGGGTGGTCTTCCCAGGATGTCCACGTCGACGTGCGGAACCAGCTGTTGATGGTCGCCCACGAGAATGATCTGATCCAGCGACGGGTAAAAAGCAGCCGTGATATTCGCCTCACGCGTTTCGGCAGCCTCCTCGATCATCAGCACCCGGGGCTTCAGCGCTGTAATCAGCCCCCGGTATTTCGACAAACCTGTCGTTGTGCACCCAAGGACCTCGATGCCTTCGTGCAGTAGCATCTTGGCGTTTTGTTCTTGGCGAGTAGCTTGAATGTCCTCACAGGCGGCTCTGTAATCCCGTAGCCAGCCAGGAAGCCGCTTGGTTACCTTGTCGATGAGTCGTGCTCGGAGGTGCCGGTAAACCATACCGCGTTTTGAAGGTGCGATTGTGTACAAATTGGGACACTTTTCCATCAGTTTTTCGGCTTGACAGTACCAGGCACCCTCATGACCGGATATCGAGCCGGTCCAGTAGAACTCGGTAGGGATGAATTCGCCCTTGAGGCGCTCTCGTCCATCATCCTCTTTGTCTTCTTGGCCTTCGACATCATCCTGGACAGTGGCCTCGGCCTGGCCTCGAGGGGGGCTGTAGACGTAGGTCCGATCCTGCTCGATACTCTTATCAAGCCACTGGGCCATCTTTTCGGTAACAGACTCGTCGGCTTCTCCCCCAGGTGTATCCGCCGATTCCCATTCCTCGTCATCAAGGGATTCGTATTGCTCTTTGGTCATGAGGCCCTCGTGGTAGATGTGGTCCGCTGAGATGAGCCCTGGCGGAAAACAGGTGGCAATCGCCTCCCTAATGGTCCGCAAGACTGCTTTTCGTGCTAGCTCCCCCTTGCCTGGGCTCCGTTTAAGCTTGGAGTTCTGCCTGATGTTGTAGAGATTCCGAGGCTCGATGAACTCGTCCTTCGTACGACCACCCAGGCGGGCGATGATGGCACCGAAACTGAAGCAGTGTGTCAAAAGTTGGTCGAGCGCGTGGTTGGTCTGCGCCGCGACAATGACTGGGGGGATTGGTTCATTCTTTCCTCGGCCAGCCTGTAGAGTTCGGACAAGACTCTCAAGAGCGATCACTGATGTGAACGTTTTTCCGGTCCCCGGGGGACCCTGTACAATCGCCAACTCTTTGGACGTCATGCGACGGAATGCTTCCATCTGAGATGGATCAAAATGGGAAGTGCTTACTGGGACCTTGGCGGTCTGGCCTGGGGCCTCTTGGATGTATGCCGCATTTACGCTCGCACTTGAGCCATCAACAACATACTTGTCAAACTTGGAGCTGGGGGAAATGGTCAGTATGGGGTGTTCAGAGGCAAGGTGTTGTTGCAACAGTAGAGACTCACTCGAAAAACGCAGCGTTTTGGAGTCCAACCATTGCATAGCGTACAGTTTCGAAGTAGCCACCTTTGGCTTCAAGCATGACAAGCTCGCTCGACGGATCAAGGCGGATATCATGATCGTTGGTAAAGTAAATCTCAATTCTTGGAGGCGTACGGTCATCCTCTCCTGCATCAGGATCTGGCTCCAACCCGCCCCTTAGGTACCTTGCTGCAACAGTAGCCACGAACCACTTCTCGTGGTCCCCGTTGGAGGAGAGGGCGACCAGCGTTCCGGTAGTGAGGCGTGCAGACTGGCCCCAGACAACCTTGGTGGTTGACCGCTCAGTTGAAAATGAGATGCGGGTTGCGACGCCTGATCTCGTGAAGAAGTGGCCTTGAAAATGGACCTGAGAAATATTGATCAGCTTGGTCCAAAGGGCACGGCACTACTTGCTTGGACACAAACCTGTGTGTAGATATAACAATCTTCGTCCTCCGCCATGAAAGGATTCTTACGAAACTTCTTGATGGCGCGTCTGAGGAGTTCGGTGCCCTCATAACGACTGAGCAGGTACTGACTCTCCAGGTACTCTGCCTTAGTCGGGGACTCCAAACCTCCCGGGACTGTTGGCAATGGCGGAGGGTCAACTGCTGTCAGCTCGGAGGCATCTGGCACCTCTGGCATTTGTTGCCAGGGTCGGACCTGGCATGAAAGGGTCCCCATCTGTCGTTCAAGTTGTTCAGCCTAGGTAGAGAAAGTAAGCACGTGCAGCGGCAGAAGGATACCTATGGTAGAGGGGGCCAAACAGACGAGGAAGAGTGAAGAAAAGAAACAGAGGCAACGATCAGGTAGACATCAACGTAAAGCCGTATCGAGACAGCTCACAGGATGACGAAAGGTTGAAAACAAAAGAGAACAACCTGGAAGGGAGAGGCAATGTGGGAAAATAGCCGACATCCGTTGCCTCGAAATCTGTGTGGGCTCCGAGTACTATGAAGACGGGAAGGAAAGATGAAGAGGTGGGAAACGGAGGGCAGGGAGCATGGGGCACAACAAAAAACATGGCCCAAAACATGTGGGCAAAGCAGGTACGCATCAACCGCCTCACTTTGGAGGGGGGTGGGGTGGGAGAAGAAAAGAGAGGGAAAGGGAAGGGAAAAATCAACAGAGGAAGGAGTGAATGGGTGCCATCCAATGAGGAGGGTAACTCACCTGGCTGTGGCTTCCCGTTGGGAGCGTTGGTCAATCACGGGCAGGAGCCAAAGAAAAGCCGGTGAATCTCTGACCCTCACCCACTTTCCCCCGTTCCTCCCGTCTTTCCGACGGGAGCAGCCAGTAGCTGGAGTGAGAGGAGCTCAACCGGAAAGATGACAGTGTGGAAGGAGACCTACTCGGGTCCTGGCAGGAGACCGCGGGGGGGGGCGGGAGGCAGGGTCCCGGCACCGTCTCCAAGATATGGCGAGGTATACCGTTGGTGCCAGTAGTTGGTGCCAGTACTTAGTTGCCAGTACTTGGTTGCTGGTGCTGGTGGTGCTGGTGCTGGTGCTGATGTGCTGATGTGCTGATGTTGATGCCGATACTGATGCCGATACTGATCTTGCCCGTGATATTGAGGTTGATACCGCTGTCGTCTCTGCTTCTGCTGCTTCTGCTGCTTCTGCTGCTGCGTAGTTTAGCACAACCCCTGGGTAGACAGCAGATACACTATCAAGGTGAAAGTTCCATAAAAAGAGACGACATAGAAGAGTAAGATACCATACCTCGAAAGATATCAAAATGGTTGGCTTTTTCGTTATTTCAGGGACCAAGAAAACCAAAGAAATGTCGTCCATGGTCTCGAATTTGTTTGCTGTTTGCCATCAAAGACACCTCCCTGGCAAATCAAAATCCTTGCCCATGGAGACAATTGTAAAGTGGTAACCACCGTCTCTACCTAGATGTTGTTGATGCTCATCGAGCGGTACCAGGTCGATAGGGGTTCTGTGACTTGGGTGGACTTGAAGAAGGACACGCGAAATGCCTGTCTCCCCTCCTTTCGACGTATAGCTGCTCATTGGCAGCATTCCTCGTCTGCTTGGGCACTATTTGTATCTGAAGAAACATTTCCCATTGATGGAAAAACAACTGGACAAAGGGTGTATCCTCAGAAGACGCAGTGCAGTGGCTTCTTGAGGATCCTGGCATGACGGTGTTATGTCTTGATAGCTACTTCTCGTTCCCTTTGATGACTTTCGCGGTAAGGTCAAGTCCATGTTTGAAATTTGTAGAGTTTGTGATAACGATCGTGGTCCGTAGGTTTATCAGAGCTGACCTTTAGACCTTGTTCGACCTTGCGTTCCGGCAATGAGGTGGAGGAGACGGAATCCATGCAGGGACATCTCTCTGCTCCAGCGATGCTCTAAAGACCGTTCGACGAGAGGTGTCAACCTCAGAGTTTTATCTGTACGACTCCTTCACATACAAATTAGTCAAGGAATATAAAAGCATTCTTCCTCAAACATACCAGTGATCCAGCAGCCAAAGCAACGATTAGACTCTTCATGGCTCTCTCGTCCACCCAGAGAGGCACCAAAACGTCCAGGTAGTGTTGATGAGTGTCACAGACAAAGTTCCATCAAGTGTGACGCTTCCAGAATAGATCTCGTATTCTCCTGTCGATGGGAGTTTCTTGGCTTGAATACTCTCAGTATATCACAGAAGGACGTCGTTGATAACACATTGGATGGAGATACCGAGAGCCTGGAAAACGCGGTGGAGGTTAAGCAGTATCATCCCATCGCCTTGAATAGATAGTGTCTTGGATAGACATCGAATGAGAGGGGCACCCGCCGGGCTTCGACAGAAGACGTGAGCGTGGATGTAAAAGCGGTGACATATTGTGTATCAGTTGTGACTGTTTGCTAATCTTCCACTTCAACGAGGGGGCGTGTGAGGCGCCAAACATGTTGAAAGAGGAAGAGGAGGAAGAAGTCGTCATCAGCCATAGGTCTGTTTGGTTCTTTGGAAGGTACCTACGAGGAGGTATATATATGGTGAGATGGAAACGACGACCACACATTGACCCTCCCAGTCAGCCAATGACTGTGGAAGTCAATTTAAAATTGTGACGTAAAATTATCTAAAACATCCTCTTGTCCAAGTGCATGATCTTGAACTACAATAGTAGTAGGCTTCTCTAAAGATCTCTACATTTTCTTTTTGCTTTTCCAGATATATATATACACGAGTTTAGATAAATTCTTATCTAAAATCTAAGTTTTTCCGAATGTTTAGGTCGTCTTAGTGGTTCAAGGGCTGATATGGCGCCTTATCTTTCACTCCTGCCCATCAGGGTCTTTAGCTATCAACATCGGAAAGTGGCGATTTTCTCCTGCCAAAGTCTCCTTCCTCCATCTTTAGGTACTTGGTCATCAGAACACGGTGTTTGATATCCATAGGTAGTCCTGATATCCTCTTATCAGATCGAGAATGCAAGGTCGGTATCAGACAGCTTCTTTCAGCGATGTTTGCATCTACCTCTTGTTGTTTCGTGCTCTCGGGGTATCATCATAGCCCTCAACAAGGCTCTCTTGGACTTTCAATTCTCCATTCATCGAAAACATTTCAAACGCATCGAGGAGCTCTAAATGCTCTGGTTCTTCCTTGTTGCATGTCCTGTAAACAGATCACGTGACGATATTCGTTCTGTGTTGTTTGCCAGTGTCCAGTGTCGATCACCTCAAACGCCGAATTGCTCACCATACAGCGCCGAAATGAACACAGTTTTCAAATAATTACAATATTCCCACCATTTCATCCCCTAATTTACAATTTCATTTCCACAACTCTCAGAATCACTCGTTGGGGGTGATTATTCCACCGTCTGACCCGTCCCCAAACACACGTTTTGTGTAACCTCAGTCTTCCTCCGTGTCACCTCAAAATCTCCAGCCGTCTTCGTATTCGGCCGGATACATCAAACCAAGGAAAGCCAAAAGTTTCAATTCCATGCAATTCTACAAAAATAGTTGAAAAAATGGAAAAATAAAAAAAATTTTAGTACCTACCATGATTTACAGGTATTTCCCTTACATCATCAAATAGGCCAAGTGACTCAAGCCAAGCCTCTACCATTGGAGGGAGACTCCCCCCCCCTCATTCATGACCACTTCACTTCTATATACAACCTCATCACCCACGCACTCAAAACACTCCACCAATTTAACCCTCTCACACAAACAACCCATTCAACCCAATTACGAAATCGCTCACACCCAAAATGGACAACGAACCCGACTACAACTCATTCCTCGCTTTCCTCTACCCCGACACCTCCTGGTCGACCACCCGTCTCAGTGGGGGCCTTGTCAACACAACCCTCCGCGCAACTCGGACATCGCTTCCATCTCCAACCTCCGACTCCGCCGGCTCTCCCATTCCTGAGTCCGTAATTGTTAAGCACGCAAGGCCATACGTCGAAGTCGCGGGGCCCGAATGGCCCTTCTCCACCAAACGCCAGGTAAGGGAGTAGTAGTACTACCCCTGACGCTGTCAATCAATACGAGGGACCCCAAACTGACATCTCTCAAGGAAATCGAAGCCATCATCCTCCGTCTCTGGTCCCCGTCCGGTGCCCTCTTCCCAATTCATCCTCAGGT
This sequence comes from Fusarium robinianum, assembly GCA_013623725.1. Taxonomy (NCBI): domain Eukaryota; kingdom Fungi; phylum Ascomycota; class Sordariomycetes; order Hypocreales; family Nectriaceae; genus Fusarium; species Fusarium robinianum. The sequence goes on from JABFFI010001190.1 coordinate 20,442, forward strand.
CTTATCCTTCCGCTCTCCCCAATGCCTTCATCACCTCAACGGCAAAGAGTCCTCCCTCGGACTCACCCTCTCCGACCAGGAAGCCTCCATTCTGGTCCTGAGTGATCTCGGCAATCTCGTAAACATCCTCGACTTCCTAGCCGCACTGTCCCAGCAACCTCAGGATGATCAATTAGGATCCCAGGTCGAGAAGCTCGCGTACAACCTCGGAGTCACCCTCGCTACTATCCACAGCCCAGAAACTGTCACCACGGTTCACACTCGCTCCCCCGACCTCGCATCCAAGCTCTCCCACTCCCTCACCACCACCATCGTCTACACCGCCGCCGTCCAACCCCTCCTCCCCCGCCTCAAGAACCACCCTGACGCGGCCCGTCTCTTCGCCCTTGTCGAAGAAGACTACCTCGCCCCTGACAGCACCTACCCCCCCTCCCTCACCATCGGCGACTTTACCCCCGGCACCATCCTCATGCCCAGCACTCCTAGTAACCAGGACTGGACACCCACCCTCGTAGACTGGGAATTCGGCCAGCTCAACGGCCGCGGCGTGAATGGCGATGCAGCCCAGTTCCTCGCCCACCTCCACTGCGCCCTCCTCTCCAATCCTCGTCATCACCCCCTCCTCGCCCTCTTCACATCCCACTTTTGCAAGGGCTATTCCGCCCGTGCAAATCTCAAGTACACTCTGGAGCCATATGACGAGACCCTGTGCTGCATGAGAGGCGCATTCATCACACATGGTCGCGAGATGGTGAATCAGGCGTGGGAGGCATACGAGGGTCATGAACGGTTCGAGGATATGTGGAGGACGGGGGTGTGGTACCTCGAGAGAGCAGGGGACGGAATGGAGGAGTTCGTGGACAGTGCTAATTTGGAGGAGATGCAGAAGGAGGATGGCAGGGTGATTCTATCGTTGTTTGAGGAGGCCTCGTGATATTGCCTTGGGAGTTGACGTGAAACATCCATCATGGTAAGCGATGGCGTTTCCCCTACCTATTTGATACCCTTTTCTCAAGTCTATGTGTTCTTCCCAGGCCAAACAGTAGGTCAGGGGAAACAGGCACGAGCAGCCTAGAAACGGAGATGGAGAAAGAAAAAAACAATCAGCTTGAGGCAAGTATTGCCTTGTGTATCAATTCCGTGACCATCATACATCACATCATCTCCAGGTTTTCCATCCCCCCTTTACCCAGAACCAGAAAGTTCCCCCCTCGAAAACAAACCAGCAGCATATACCTGGGCTGAGCCGCTAGATATCCAAAAACGCCCAATGTATATCCTGTCGTAAACGCTCCAAGATGTAGTAAATGTACCCATTAGTAGCCGCGCCAAAACAAACCAACGTCATGTCCGCTTTAAACAAAGGGGCGAGCCTCTTGCTCCCCTTTCCCCCGATATCGCCCTCATTAAAAACGTCATTCATTTGTCCTTCCTTAGCACACGCCGGACAGAATCGATACAGAATCCGAGATGGGCTGCCTGCGCCAGTCAAGTCTTCCATCGGCGCCCACCATGAAGGGGGCCACCTCTTCCACAAGCTCCCATTCTCCAGTCAAAAGGTTCTTTTGCGCTGAGCGAAAGATGACGCTAGCCCCAAGGTCCTCGAACACGAGCTCGCGCCTCCTAAGCCGTAGCCACTGGTCGTATTCATTGCCCTCCAAAGAGTTGATGGCCTCGATCTCGCGATTCTTGAGGGAGATGGCCTGGAAGACGCGGCTGTCACGCAAGGCGTTTCGAATGGGATACTGGCCCATAATGCGCATCGCCTCGTCGCGGACCGAAGGATCCCGACACCCAAACGACGACACAAAGAGCGGCCAAGTCCAGCCAGAATCCATCGCAAAGCCACAGTTAGGCCGGCTAGAAATCAGCGTCTCTGAGAGAAGGTTGATTTCCCGATACTGGGGCGTGAGGGAGTGAGCAACCTCGAGGCCCCGGTATCGAGGCATCGACGTGTATACATAGAGAATCAGGTGCTCGATACGGAGATTGATTGCCTGGAGATATGACTCCAGGTCATCCTCACGGTTCTCGGATGCGGCCTGAAGAAAGGGAGCAAATGCCAACGACCATCTCTGAAGCCAGGACCTCGATTCGTCAACAAATTTGGCGATACGGGGGTTCTGCATCACGCTTGACAGCTTGATATCGAGCTCCTCCAGATCCGTGACCTTGTTGAGGGCAAGCTGCCCGGTGACGGCAGACAGCAAGGGAATGCACTGAACCATCTGCCTCTGCAACAAGGTCCAGTATCCCTGGGCCTCGTCAAGAGTAGCAAACACCGGGGGCATGTCCTCAATGTCAGTGATGTTTGTCAGTTTCGGACGGAAGTAGGGAGAGTGCTTGGTGAACGGCGTGATGCCGGGCGGCCGTTGTGGAGTTCGCGGAGCTCGTGGGGGCGTCTGGTGATCGGCCTGGCTCCCCGGGCTGCCTTGACTTTGCGGGCTCGGCAGGCCTGTGGGCATTTGTTGGCTGGGGGTTACGCTTGACCATGGCGACCCCGGTTGACTGGGGGGGCTTGGTGCACTGTGAGGAGGGCCAACAGGACTTGAGCCCGGGCTGGCAAACGGATCCTGGGAGGGAACGGGCGCGGGTGGCTTTGGTGGGAAGAAGACCTTTCTGTATGAGCCCATGAATGAGCGTGATTGCAACTCCAGGGGTTTGTAGCAGTCGAGGATCTCCTGCACCATGGCGGGCGGTGCCGCAGCGATGCTGACCAGGTCTGGAGCCTTGTCGGTACAGGCAGCGAGCTCGTTCAGCATGCTGAAGCCGTGTGTGACATGGTTGAGTGCCCCCGGCATATTCCCCCGCTGTGTCTCGAAGCATATGAAGAGGAGTGATGACAACAGGGCGGTCCGCAGGCCCTCTTTCTCTTTGGCTGGCTTCGCATTGGATTGGAGGCGCAAAGCCTCACAGTAGTATGTCATGGCGTCAAGGTAGTGCCTATTGTTTTTCATGGAAAGATCGGCAGTAGGGGAGGAGGAGCCAACGTCGGTCTTGATGGCTTTGCGAAGGGCGCCAACGGCCATTGCGCCGTATCTCAAGGTCGGCTCCTGGAAGGTGAGCTGCGGCATGGTGACTGTCCATAACCGCGACTGTCCGAGGGCCCCGCTCAGGAAGGCGATGGACAAGGTGCACCACTCGTCAAAGTAACTGCGCTGATCATCGTTGGCAAAGCATATGCTGTTGATGACGGGCTCCTCTGGTATTGGTGTCGTCTTCCTCACATGGATGGGTTTGACAAGGACGGCCTTGGTGGCCGTGGGCTTGGAAATTGAGCGAGACTTTGGGGGAGAGCTAGACACGGAGCTAGATCGGGATGCGGCAGTTTTTGATGACTGTGATGATCGATTCGAAGAGGCAGAGGAGGAAGATGTAGAGGTAGTCGGCGAAACGGAGGTTGGTGATGTTGATGCCGACGTTGATGTTGATGTTTCAATATAGCCGTCGCAGTAGCCACGCCACTTCATGCAGTTTTGACAAGACGGTTTGGCTTCGTCGCACTTGACGTGCCGTTTCCTAGAGGCGAAAATGTTAGCAAATGTCCTCGTTCAAGAATATAGATATATCATGCGCGGTGTCCCTCTCGACAACACGACGCAGCACAGTGCGCAAAGCACCTTCGTATTGGACAACACTCACTTGCCTGTGCCCTGTTAGCAAGCATATTCTCTCCATGTACGTCAGCATGTGTGTCTAAGACAAACTCACAGGTACTACATCCCGTTCGCGCTCTGGTTGAGCTACGTCGAGTGTGTCGAGTCCTCGTCTCGAGGGCGAAGCGATGGGTTCCGCCTCTCGCAGCGGCAGCGCCTGCAGACCTGCCAGTAGCGATTGAAGGGCTAGAATAAATAAAAGACACGAATAGTCAGCGTCATAATCCCATGTGTGACTCGACAGCGAGAGGATGGGAGGGGAAACGGAGGAGGGAAAAGAGACAAGAGGGAGGTGGCTGGATTTCGTGAGGGGGGAAAAGAGAGAACTCACCCAATGGAGCTACCAACACGATTGGTGTTGATGGGGAGGGAGAACTGAATCTCCATGGTGTAGAATTCCCAGCAACAAAAATAGAATAAAAATAGACAATAAAAAATACAAAAAGAAGTGCAAAGAAACAATCAATCACGCCGTCAGTCGACCAACAGGCGACCAACAACGCAACGTTGATCGGGGATATGCACAATCGAGCTTGTTGTGGGAAGAGCTGAAAATCGTTCCCAGCCAAAAGGACGCCCCAGTCAGTACCTTCCCAAGGGAATGGGACGGGGGACGGACAGCTTCGGCAGTCGGAACAGAGACGGGAGAGGTAAAGGTAGGTACGTAGCGCGAGGAAGGCGCCAAAGCGCGTTATCTCAGACACTGGACACAGGCCCGCTGTCACGCTTCCTCAGGTACAAGGCACACAAACACCTCTAGACGCGGCCAACGGGGCGGACGGAATGCGTCAGTGGCGCTTATGTGAGGATAAGTGCATCCGCTGCTTGTTTTTCTAGAGGGGTGGGTGACGGCCTTGAAGGAAAATGGGTAATTGTTTTGTCAGAGTGAAGTGGATTCTGTTTCTCTTTTTTTGCCGGGGGAGACACGCAGACGCTTCGGTATTTGGGCTGGTAACAAGCCAAGCAAAAAGCAAGCCAAGAAAGCAAGCCAAGCCCACACTATCGTTGATTTGGGATGGAGGAGGGGGG
>JABFFI010001191.1:0-19363 GCA_013623725.1 Fusarium robinianum
ACACCAGGGCCGGTGCCCCCCCCCCCCCCCCCCCCAGAATTGATGGCCGGGAATCAATCGAGACTGTAATTGCCGCCATCCCCAGCGTCACCACTCCCACCAACTTTTTTCTTTCTTGAATTGCCGAATTCGACCCCATTGGCGAGTTGGCGAGGGGAAACGATCAGCCAGCCGGTCCCCCCCTCACTGTCCAGGAGCCGCTCCGAGCGCTAAAGCGTGGGCCGTGGGGAAACGCTCCGCGATTCGGGACTGTGAGTCGGTAAGCTGACTTGATTCCACAGTCTCAAACAACCCCCGGTCTGAAAAGGCTGAAGGCGGCAGATAAAACCTCCCGTGGGATTCCGCTGCCAACCACGACATTTCCGTCGGGTCTCTCTCCTTTCCGCTGCTCTGCTAGGAAATCCACTGTCGACGAAGAAGGACCTGTCTGTGGCCAATTCCAGGCTACCTAGCACTGTCTGTCGGATTTTGGCGGTTGGTGAGTCTTGCTGTCATCAATTCTTGTTAGTGCATGGGTTTCTGGTTGATTCGAAGTACATACTGACGACGGGCGACGTCTCGCTGACTCCAGATAATCTGCGCCACATCCCACCCGACAACGATTTCTTTTTCTTTTCCCCCCACCTCCTTTCCGACCGACGATTGACGGGAAGCGACGTCGACTTCCTGCTGGGAACCAACTCGTCGCAACTCGCTTCTCCTTAATTTGCTCCCTTCACCCATCCATTTTTGCTCTCCTCGTCGTCTCTGAGCGCATCTGGGCAGGGCACTCCCTCTTCGCCCATCATGGCTGAACTCGATACCTTGGACGTTATCGTCCTCGGTGCTATCTTTCTTGGAACGCTGGCCTATCTCACAAAGGGAAAGCTATGGGGCGTAACCAAAGATCCGTATGCCAACGGCTTCGCTGCCGGCGGCGCCTCAAAGGCCGGTCGCACGAGAAATATCGTCGAAAAGATGGACGAGACGGGCAAGAACTGCGTGGTCTTCTACGGTTCCCAGACTGGTACTGCTGAGGATTACGCCTCGCGTCTCGCCAAGGAAGGCAAGAGCCGCTTCGGTCTCGATACCATGGTCGCTGATCTGGAAGAGTACGATTTCGATAACTTGGATGCTATTCCCAGCGATAAGGTCGTCATGTTCGTTCTGGCGACTTACGGCGAAGGCGAACCCACCGACAACGCCGTTGATTTCTACGAGTTCATCACTGGCGAAGACGTCAGCTTCAGTGAGGGCGCCGACCCCCCTCTCGAGAATCTCAACTACGTCGCTTTTGGCCTGGGTAACAACACTTACGAGTACTACAATGCCATGGTCCGCAGGGTTGATCAGGCCCTCGAGCGCCTCGGCGCACATCGCATTGGTACCGCTGGTGAAGGCGACGACGGCGCTGGCACCATGGAAGAGGACTTCTTGGCCTGGAAGGACCCCATGTGGGAGGCACTGGCTAAGCGACTTGGTCTGGAGGAGCGCGAGGCGGTGTACGAGCCCATCTTCTCCATCACCGAGCGCGAAGACTTGTCCCCCGAATCCAGCGAGGTCTATCTCGGTGAACCGAATAAGCTACATCTTGAGGGCACCGCCAAGGGTCCCTTCAACTCACACAACCCCTACATCGCCCCCATCGCCGAGTCTCGGGAACTGTTTTCCGCCAAGGACCGGAACTGCCTGCACATGGAAGTTGACATCAGCGGCTCGAACCTCACCTACGAAACCGGAGATCACATTGCAATCTGGCCCACCAACCCTGGCGACGAAGTTGATCGCTTCCTTGACATCATCGGTCTCTCGGACAAGAAGCACCAGGTTATCAACGTCAAGCCTCTGGAGCCCACCGCCAAGGTCCCGTTCCCGAACCCTACCACCTACGATGCCATTCTGCGATATCACTTCGAAATCTGCGCCCCTGTCTCCCGTCAATTCGTCTCAACACTCGCCGCTTTCGCTCCCAATGATGCTGTCAAGGCTGAGATGACCAGGCTTGGTAACGATAAGGATTATTTCCATGACAAGACCGGTCCTCACTACTACAACATTGCCCGCTTTTTGGCTAGTGTGAGCAAGGGCGAGAAATGGACCAACGTTCCGTTCTCTGCTTTCATCGAGGGCCTCACCAAGCTGCAGCCGCGTTACTACTCTATTTCTTCCTCCTCACTGGTTCAGCCTCGAAAGATCTCAGTCACTGCCGTCGTCGAATCGCAAATGATCCCTGGACGCACCGACCCCTTCCGTGGTGTCTCTACCAACTACCTCCTGGCTCTGAAGCAGAAGCAGAATGGTGAACCGATCTCCGAGCCTTTCGGCCAGAGCTACGAAATCATGGGTCCCCGAAACAAGTACGACGGTATCCACGTCCCTGTTCATGTTCGCCACTCCAACTTCAAGCTGCCTTCGGACCCAGGAAAGCCCGTTATTATGATTGGCCCCGGAACTGGTGTTGCTCCTTTCCGCGCTTTCGTCCAGGAACGTGCCAGGCAAGCTCAGGACGGTCTTGAGGTTGGAAAGACGCTCTTGTTCTTTGGATGCCGAAAACCGAGTGAGGATTTCATGTACGAGTCCGAATGGGCCGTAAGTTCAACCTCTTCCACCCCTTTACTTCACGCGCGCATAGGTACTGACTGCCTCGATAATAGGAATACAAGAAGGCTCTTGGCGACAAGTTCGAGCTCATCACGGCCTTCTCCCGACAGTCCTCCAAAAAGGTTTACGTCCAGCACCGACTCAAGGAGCGAGCCCAGGAAGTCAGCGATCTGCTCTCGAAGAAGGCCTACTTCTATGTGTGCGGTGATGCCGCCAACATGGCACGTGAGGTCAATGCCGTCCTAGCACAGATCATTGCAGAGGGACGTGGGGTCTCAGAAGCCAAGGGCGAGGAGATCGTCAAGAGCATGAGGGCAGCAACCCAATACCAGGTACGTTTTTACGGAACGAAAATGCCTCGAGTGGCCCTTCATTGGCGCCAGCACCCGTGGCGTCACGGATGACCCCTTGGCACTAGACGCTCGAAGCAAACATGTACTAACGGTGTCGATTTATAGGAGGATGTCTGGTCATAAGAAGAAGCGGTAAGCATGGACGGCTGCATTCGGGATAGTCATGGCAATGACTGCATGTCAGGTCTCGCGACCTGCCGAGAGGGCCGCGTCTCTTTTGCACCGCGGCCGCCAGGTCCTGTTCGATGATGATACATGAACTAGAACTTGAAAATGTTTTCTTGCCAACTTAGAGAGAAGGTGCTGGGACTACTTGGGACATCCGAGACACATTGGTCGGTGGCATTTACATTTGTGTAATTCCGGCAGCCTGACATGGCACAGCGTTTAGAGTGTTTACTTACCTAGTACTGATGTTATATATCGTTCTATTTCTTCCAGATCTACGGGCTTCGAGGATCGATCTCGTATCGGTGTCGTTTGTGACGGGCCGATGGTCACAATTGACGACCCCAGGGTGCATGTTTGTTTCCGCAATCGGGGACAGATCAGGCGATGAATGCTACGGTGTGATGCCGACGCCACGGATTAGGTGCGGCCGTCGATGAGGTGGCAGTCCTATCCATTGGAAGCGCACGTAAACGAATTCATCTTGTTGGCATGCAAGTTCTCGAGGACAACGGAGCACTCCGGAGAGAGACATGATTCCATGGCGTTATAGGCTACCCTGTGGGATTACACGACATGGGAGGGGGGGTTTCTCAGAGTTATCCGTTTACCTGGGCCGCAGCCTGCCTGCTCATCTCACTGTGATAGTCCCAGCCGCGTCGTGGTTGGTTAGGTGATCCAGTCATCAAGCGCAGGCCTCATTTCCTCGCCAGCCCCCCACATGTTCCCGCCGGATTGTGCAGATGTTTGCTCCCAAGTCGACATCCGCATAGGGAGATCTTATTCGACATGCTTGCATTCTGCGATCGCAAAGATCCCGCTGTTTGTTTTGAGCAACTTGCAGCGTTGTCACCCGCATGTCGTCACATTCGAGGCAGGCTGGAGCTCGAGAACCTGGTACTCGGGAGGCCGTCCACGTCGACCGGGCGTTGTGAGTTCGACGGCTGGCTGAGATCTATAGGACTCTAGACCCTTTTTTTTCGTGGATGGACCTGTCAGCTTTTCGTAGAGTCGGTGTATTTACCGCTGGTGTTCTGGTTTGGGTTATGCATGGTGGTAATTTGGATGTAGCAGAGCTTGACATGCCTCTCCCATCAATCTCTCGCCCGTTGAGTGAATGGCCTGAGGTTTCAGGCGGCACGTGGAAACCGTTCACTATGGCTTCGGGCGCGAACCTAAAGGAGAAAACGACGGGAGCCATTGATCAGTCTGGATCCAAGGCATGGAGGATTACGGGGTGGTTTCCATGGCTTTTCGATGTCTGCCTGAGAACCTCTAATGCTGGATCTAGGGGGGGATGGACCGGAGGAGGCCCGGGAGAGACCTCATCAGCCGCAATTCACGAATGGCAACCTCTTGTCAAACAACCAAAACCACGACGACAAGACAAACACACAGCACGGTATCAATTCTACCCGAACAAACGAGGTCTGACCGCAAGCAACACTGTATGCCAATTGGGGAGGGAGCCTGCCACTTTTTTTTGTGTGTCTTTTCTCTTTCGTTGTGCATCTATCCCGTCCTGCAGGTCGCGTTGCTTTTGTCTTGGGCCTCAATGCTGGCACCCTCGCAGCCCCTGTCGCGCGCGTTACTGTAAGGCAAGGGAGGGAATCAGTGGGTGGCGGGAGCTCAAGTGATCGTCCTGTGGCTTCGAGTGCGTGCAGAAAGCGGTCGAGGAGTGCTTCTGCTTACCGACGTTCGGTCTGTTCCTATCGCGATGACTGATGGAGCGAGAGTGATGGTGGTGGTTCGCAACCCACGCCAAGTTGCTCTACGTATCCCATCGCCACGAATCAGCTCTGGATAATGGCAAACAGAATCATTGTTTTGCGCTGCTGAGAAACCGCACAATCATTTGTGTTTTGGAAGAGAGAGACCTGATAGGGACTGGATGCAGATGGCCGCCCCAGAGGTTTCAGAGCAGACGTATCCAAAAGCAATTCAAGACCACTCGGGATGACTGCCTACATGGGTCCAGTGACTGGGTGATGGATGGGTCAAGGCCGCCCCAGGCTGATCTGTGATGGCATTTTCGAGCCGCAGGAACTGGACATGTATGTTGGTCGTCTGTCAACGCAGAGCAACAGGTGGCGCCAGTTTGATTTTGACCAGCATCTGGAGAACGCGCACTCTAGTTAGCGTCCTCCCTGAGGCATCATTGGCCTTGACGAACGGGCAGTGGGATTCCATCGCTGGCTTTCCGTGTGGGTGGTTGCGTGGAGGAGCTGCGGGGACGGGGTTGAGACCACATACACTCCGTGGTTGATACCCAGAGGAGGTCCCCGTCCGTCTATGAACCGTGTCTCTGGATGTCTGAGGAGACAACGGCACCTTGAGCGAAGCAAGTCATCCCATGGATACTAGCGGGTGATCAGGTCTTTGCCTGTTACCAGGTTTATGGGCGACGGTCAATAAATCTCTATGATCCCCCTCTTCCTGAATATGTTCTTTTTGTCAAGACCCCCAAGTTTTCTGACCTTTTGACCTACGATGGCTTCACAATAGATCTATCCTACCCTCGCCAGACTTTTTTGTTGCGTTTGAGTATCCTTACGGCTTTGTTTACTGTTTTCTCCTCCCTCTTCGATTGGGCTCTTGAATTAAAAACGCTTGCCTGATCATTCTTTTCGACTCGATTCGGACTTCCTCGTCACCACTACCTACCTGCCTACCTACCTACCTTACATATCTTCTGGGTATTGTCTGCTCAGTTCATTTCTTGCGATATATACCCATCTACCATACTACCTACAGTCCTAGACGAAGGACTTTTCTGATTGTGAACGTTGCTATAAGGCAGTTCATCTCGACCTCTTTTTTGTATCGAGGTCCTGCGGCTTCTTACTGGTTCGACGAATCTACCTACATACTACCTAATATTTTCAACGTCTGTCATCCCTTGGAGGCCAAGAACATAATCACACGAGGTAGGTACCTTCGATGAAGCGTTTTGCAATGCTTCGGTCTTTTTTTTGAGTACCTTGGAGCTGAGTTTGTATCGCAGCCGTCGTTGACTGGACATACCTACCTACTACATATTCACCACCGCTCCTCCTGTATTCACCTCGACACAATCAGCACCACGACCTCGCTCCCGTCGCCTTTCTCCTGGTCAGGGCAGTCATTTTCATCCAAACCTTCACTTCCTTCTGTCAATATCTACCCCCTACCTACCCCAGAAAAGTAGGCGTTAATACCCTTCCATCGTCCATACCTACCTACATCTCGAGAATCCGGAACTGCAGTCACTATCGCGGACTCGGGACAGCTCCTGAACGACCTACTTGCGGACTCTTCCTGCATACGACTACATCATCACCTCCCTCAAGCTCCTATAGATACATGGGAGAGAGCGACACAGACATCAAACTATTTCTCTGCACTTCCATTGGATCAATTCAGAGAACCCTCGATTGAAAACAGAAACTGGCGCGCAGTACGTCGCTTCTCACCTTCCCAGTTTCTCCTTTTCTTACCAATCACTGCCACCCGTTGCCGGTCCGTTTTCTACCTTCCTCCAGCTGCAACCACCACTCCAAACACTCTCAGAGAGACCTTCCCACCCACAAAACTTTTTTCCTTCTCTGGCAGTATTTGAACCTCTCCTTCTCATCCACAAGACCTCTCTCTCTCTCTCTCTTTCTTCCTCTTTTCCTTTTCATCACGCCTTCTTGCTCTTATCGTGTGTTGACCCAGCACCGTCGCAGCATCGCGTCTATTATCCTTTGGCCAACGTACCTTTCTTGAGCATCTCCTGCATTTTGCACCTCCCATCATACTTCCCCTGCGACGTCCCTGCTTCCTTCCATCAATAGCAGCTATTTTTTCACGCTTAGGTAAGTGCTCTCCTCCAGCTTTTCTCCTCCGCCCATATCTTGACCTCGTTCCTCTTCCTCCTCGTCCCTCTTCTTCCTTTCTTCTCTCCTCACAGCATCACCACGGGTCCTCTGCCGCTCTTTTCAACCAAAACCCCCTTCACCGGCCGGCCAATCTCTTCTGAAACCCATCTTGCTCGATAGCTTGTTCTATCTTACTTACTCTCGCTTCATCTCAGAGTCTTTGGTACCCAGAATTTGCCATCGTTGGCCCCTCTGTTGACCGGTTTTCCCATCAGGTAATTGTCGATCGATCAAGGGTGAGTCTTCTCCGACCTTCCCCTAGCCTTCTTGACCTATCGGCTTCTAGTCTGGGTGCTGGTGCTTTCGGCAGGTCTTGCTGGTTCCCCTCTTGCCTCTATCATCTCTCCGTTGCGCTGTTACCCCTATCCTCGTTGCCTATTGGCTTGACTGCTTTTAGATTCTGGTCTTCTTCTCCAAGCTAGAATCTGTCTCTTTGCCCTAGCTCTCGCTGACTCGGATTCAAGCAGATCTTTGAAGTACCACTTGATCATTCGGAATCTTCAACGGCTGTCTTGGTGTTGATCTGTTGCTTGTGAGGTATGTCGTCCTCGATCTGCGGCTTGAGTCTCGGATCCCATGCATCTTCTACAAGTTCTTCCTCCCCATCATCTGTTTGCGGCATGCAGGAGGAAATCTTGACAAGTGCTCGGCTAACTCCTGAATACTTAGACAGACCCGAGACTTATCATTCTCATTCGACGATCAGCATGGAATCTGCCAGTGTCGCGACACCATACCTCACCGGCCAACCCGGTCGAGCTGCCCACTCTCACCTCGCTATCCCGGGAGCCAACGACCCCAACGGCATTATGAACCAGTTCCAGGGAATGACCCTTGGAGGCTTGAACATGGCGAACCCGTCTGGCCCCATGCCCATGGCCCCCCCGTACATGCTCGGCTCCGACGGGCATTTCGTTCTTGCTCCCATGCAAGGTTCCCAGTCGATGCCTATGGGTCATTCCAACGAAAATGGCTACAACGCTTTCCCTGCCTACGCAAACCCCTACATTGGTTTGCCAGTTCCGCTTATGCCTTTTACCCCTGGTCGGGCCAACACGGCCCATCAGCGCGTCGACCGTGGTCACTCTGACGTCCCTGGTCTCGAGAACCGTCGCGGTTCTTACTCCACGACTGAGTCTACTCCTGCTACCCCCTTCTACGCGGGGGGCACCCACCGTGAGGGCCCTCGTGTCGCCAGTCTCGATCGCTCTGCGTATACCACCCCTTCTCCCCAGCAGCTGGGGCTCACTGCCCTTCACGTCGAGGCTCCAGCTAAGTCTATCATTGCCACGGTTTCTGACCAGACTCTGGACGACTTGTTGCAGAAGCACCCCGCTGTTCCGAAGGCGGTGCCCGCGGTCTTCACCCCACCGGGCCAGATGAAGAGCCTTGAGCAGAGTCTTGAAAACCGCATCCACGGCAACCGCAATGTCTACATTCGCGGCCTCCACCCCACCACTGACGATGAACTTCTTCACCATTACGCTTCCCGGTTCGGAGCCGTTGAGACATCCAAGGCAATCATTGACACTGGCACCGGCGCTTGCAAGGGGTATGCTTCTTCCAATTCTCGATGGGGCCACGTGCTGACCGTAAATCAGGTTCGGATTCGCCAAGTTCTTCGAGCCGGCGGATTCCGAGATGTGCATCCGGGGCTTCCATCGCCTTGGGTACGAAGTCGGTTTCGCTAGGGTCAGTACTCATTCATCTTGGGTCATGTAGCACACACTGACGAGTGTCTAGGAGTCTTTCAACTCTCGCCTCAAGGCGGAGGGCGACGAGTGCTCGACTAATCTATACATCTCGAACCTCCCCAAGACTCTGACGGAGGTGGTAAGTTCTTGCGGCCAGCTTTGGGATCCAGCGGTACTGATAACACATCCCAGGAGCTTGGAACTATTTTCTTGGGTTACACCATCTTATCCAGCAAGATTCTTCGTGACAGTATGGGGAATAGCCGTGGTGTTGGTTTTGCTCGGTCAGTTCAGAGCAAGTCGCTACGCTCTTTACTCCTCTAACCTCGCCCAGATTCGAGTCCCGCGACGTCTGCGACGAGATCGTCCGCAAGTTCAACGGCGTTGGCATCGGAGAGGAGGGCCTCCTCATGAACATTCGGTATGCCGACACTCCTGCTCAGAAGGAGCTGAAGCGTGTCACCGCGGAACGACGCCAGTTCCGAACCAACGAGTACAACATTGGCGCGTATGGCACTCCCCTTGTCGGTCTGAACCCGACTTTATATCCCCAGCCGCACTGGAGACGTAGTGCCCCCGCTCAGACCAGATCGTGAGTGTTCGCCCGTCGAATTCGGCTGCCCCCAATTAACCAGACACATTAGCCCGATCACTTCTGGCGCCGTTTCTGCCTCCAATGGGAGTGACATGACTCGGAACTCTGGTTCCCAACCAAGCTCTTTCCAGTATGCAGGTTGGTCGGGATGATAGTGCTGCGCTTTCTAACTCTTGATCCAGGACGGCCACGAGTTCGAGCTCGAATGACGCGGTTGTCACTCCAACGTCGTCCGAATATGACGAGAACGTCACTATTCACGTCGATACAGCCGGTGTCAGCGCTTCCCTCGACTCGTCCCCGTCCGTCAAGAAGGATGTCATCAAGAAGGAGGCCCAGTAACTTTGCTCGACAGCCGACGCATCTCTATCGCTCCACATCACATTACTTACGCACGCATTCTTCCGTTGCTTCTAATTACAGTGTCTTGGAGCTGTCTTTAAAGAGACCTGTTAGCGTCACGCCATCGCGGATCATGTTATGGCCTGAAGTAGTTTATCCATACACTTGATGAGCTGTGCTGGGGCCTATTTTACGACGTTTTTGTACTTTAGATTATAGGGAGGGGATTCGTGTCACGAAAAGTCAGATGTCGGCGTTTGGCCAGAGTGTAATAAAGAACAATTTTCTCTAGATGGCGCTCATTGAAACTGGCTCAAGGTGTCCTTGGCTAGTCGTAACACAGCACAGTAGAAATACAATAACTTGATGCATTTCATCATGGGTATCATTCAACTCTTGTCTCATACTGTTAGTTTGGACATGCCTTCATCCACAGGGAGATCATCCAGAGCCCCGGCATTCTCTCCAAGGAGGCCCCCTGATGCTGCTCCATCTGCGTCCGCTTCTGCATCGTCGGTGTCATCTTCCTCGCTGTCGTCATCTTCCTCCTCAACATCTTCCCCCTCGTTCCCCTCCTTTGACTCCGTCTTGTCCTTGATAGCTGCCTCAAGATCCTTCAACATCTTCTTGGTAAATCCCGATGCCTCTACTGTCGCATCAAGCCTCTTGGCGCCATCCTTGCCTAAGGTCTTCTTGGCCTTCTTGAAAAACGGGCCAGGCTGTGTCGGCAAGAAGTGGAAGCGCCGCTCGAAGAAGCGCTTGATGCAGTTCACGTCACGGTCAAAATACATCTCTGCGTTCTGGTGTTCCATAGAAACCATCTGCGGGAAGTCGATGATGATTGGCTCCAGTGTGATGGTCTCTTGGCCGTCCTCAGTTACTGATTTGTTTTCCTTGACGAGGATGTTGAATTCGTTGAAATCGCCGTGGATCAGGCCGTGTTTCGCGAGTCGGAGGATGAGACCGATCAAGTCGGCGTAGAGGGAGGCAGGGTCGGGCACGTCTGAGATTTGGCGGAGGGGAAACGCGTCTATCAGAGACATGACAATGGTGTGTCGGGATTGCGCAAAGGGTTCTGGTACTGGGAAGCCCTCTTCGCGAAGAGCCTGCATGAAGGCAAACTCCTTCATGGCTGCCAGCCTCGATAGGTACATCCACGACCCGGAGGCTCGGTTTTTGAGATAGTCTCGGTTCGATTTCACGGTTCGGAAAGAGATTCGGCCTAGTCGATGGATCTTGAGCACCCGTTGCGTGCCCGTTTGATCTGCCACGATCATGATGTCACTCTCCTTGCCCACACCGATTCTGGTACCGACGCTGTAAATATCCTTGCGTTGGGCGTGGGTGTGGAGTGCCAGATAATCGAGTCCGCCGTATGTTAGACGGTAGCCATCGTACTTGGCCTCCTTGACCCGGGCAATGAGGCCGACCTTGGCGAGGGCGGATATGCTCCTGTGGACGCTGCTGGCACCGCCTCGAAGACGAGAGATCCTTTCGATCAGAGGTGTGGGCACGAGCTCGTGGTTCTTACTTCCAATTTCGACCTATATGGCCGTGTGAATATCTCAGACAACGGAAGAACCCTGATGGGACTGGGGGGGACATACAGCAGTGAGGACACGCCAATCCTCGGAGGCGAGGTGGCGCATGGCCCTCGTATCTAACTTCATGATGGACGGACGGTCGGTATATCCACGAGCCTCTCGGTTTGAAAAAGATAGAAGAAGCAAACCAAAAAAAAATGGTCCAAACCCTGAATTCTGTATCAACGAACGTGGGGTATCTTCTGACTACAATGCCGTTGTATGGTGGGGTTCGTCTTCCAAGAAATAATTTTTGCTGATAAGATCTTATCGACGATAAGATTGCGAATCTCGGAAAATCATTCGGAAACTGGGGCCGCACGTGATTGCGAGGCTGGGACGTGGACCCAGTTTTTGCAGGCGGCAGCGCCTCGCGTAACCCAGCAAGAGCTACCTAAGGTACTTACAGCGCAGCACCTCTCGAGCTTCACCAAGCGGCTCCATCACCTTCCATCCACGACGACCAACAACCCACGAACCCATCAACAATCCGACACCGCGCCTTGCGAACATTGGGGACTTTATAATCGGCGTTCTCCAACAATTCCTACGTGACATTTCTTTCCCTTCAATCCTTTTCTGGAGTTGCGATAGACGCCTAAGCCGTCAACGTCAACATGGCTCAGGATAGCGAAGTGCCCAAGGCGGCGGACAAGGGCAAGGGCAAGGCTGTCGATGATGCGAAGAAAGACAAGCCCGTGTCAAATGGCAAGGCGGAGGATGACAAGATTGAGAGTATGGTTACCCGTTTCGTTTGCGATGCGACCTGGTTCTGACAATCGCCCCTGCAGCCGAGGAGGAGCTCAACGAGGAGGACCAGCAACTCAAGAACGAGCTTGACATGGTAGTCGAGCGTCTGACCGTGAGTAGCATTGCGATAGGGTAACGGCCGGGGGGCCGGATGCACATCTCTAACGTACCGGCAGGAGTCAAACTCGGAACTCTACAAGCCCGCCCTCGAAGCGATGAAGACCTCCATAAAGACATCGACGTCATCCATGACAGCAGTGCCAAAGCCCTTGAAGTTCCTACGACCGCACTACGAGACTTTGACCAAACTGTACGACGAGTGGCCAGCGGGCGACGACAAGACGTCGTTGGCGGATGTTCTGTCCGTCATCGGCATGACCTTCTCCGACGAGGATCGACAAGACACGCTCAACTACCGACTCCTGGCACCAACTTCTGACATCAGCTCCTGGGGACATGAATATGTTAGGCACTTGGCGCTCGAGATTGGTGAAGTTTACGGCAAGCGAATCTTCAACGACGAGCCCACGAAAGACTTGATCGATCTTGCGATCATCCTGATCCCCCTCTTCCTCAAGAGCAACGCTGAAGCCGACGCAGTGGATCTCATGAGTGAATTGGAGATCATTGAGCAGATCCCCAAGTTCGTGGACGAAAACACATATGCGCGAGTGTGCCTCTATATGGTCAGCATGGTCAACCTCCTCACCTACCCTGACAATGAGACCTTCCTCAAGACCGCGCACGACATCTATATGGAGTACAAGCAGTTCGCCCAGGCGATGGTCCTTGCGATCCGTCTCCATGACGTCGATCTAATCAGGGCCGATTTCGATAAAGCGGAAGACCCTGCCTTGAAGAGGCAGCTGGCTTTCCTGATTGCGCGCCAGAGGATAGCCATCGACATCACCGATGATGCAGATGATGACCAGGAAATTCCAGAGTGTCTTTCCAATCTCAAGTTGTCGGAACACTTCAAATCTTTGGGCAAGGAACTGAACATTCTCGAGCCCAAGACCACAGAGGACATCTACAAGAGCCACCTCGAAAGCAGTCGAGTGGCTGGTATGACTAACCTGGATTCTGCCCGGCATAACTTGGCCGCTGGTTTCGTGAACGCCTTTGTCAACGCCGGCTTTGGTAAGGACAAGATGATGCTGGTGGATGGCGAGAAGGAGACTTGGGTCTGGAAAACCAAGGGTGACGGTATGATGTCCACCGTGGCCTCGATGGGCACCCTCCTTCTATGGGACATTGAAAATGGCCTCGACAAGATCGATAGGTACACCTATTCATCCGAAAACGAGATTTCGGCCGGTGCCATGCTCGCTATTGGCATCATGAACTCCGGCGTCCAGATCGATTCGGAGCCCGCTCTTGCGCTTCTCGGCGATTCGGACAAGCTGAACCATCCCGACCCCCTGATTCGAACGGCTTGCATCATGGGTCTCGGTCTCTCCTATGCTGGATCCAACAAGGAGGAGCTCCTTGAGCTTCTTCTCCCCATCATCTCCGATTCCTCACTAGATATGCAGCTCTCTGCCATGGCTGCCTTGTCGTGTGGCCTCATTTTCGCTGGCTCCTCACATCCCGAAGTCAGCGAGGTCATTGTGACAACCTTGATGGACGACGAGCGGAAGAACCAGCTGACGGACAAGTGGACACGATTCCTGGCTCTCGGCCTGGGTCTCCTCTTCTTCGGCCGACAGGAAGAAGTTGACGTCATCTTGGAGACACTCAAGGCCATCGAGCACCCTATGGCGAAGGCCACTGCCGTTATGGCTGAGATCTGTGCCTGGGCGGGCACAGGAGCTGTGTTGAAGATCCAAGAGCTTCTGCATATTTGCAACGAGCACAACGAGGAGTCTGACGACAAGAAGGGTGACGAGCTTCTCCAGGCGTATGCGGTTCTCGGTATCGCCCTGGTGGCCATGGGTGAGGATGTCGGCCAGGAGATGGTTCTCCGACAGTTCGGTCATCTCATGCATTACGGTGAGGCCAACATCCGAAAAGCGGTGCCCCTGGCTATGGGCCTTATCAGCCCCAGCAACCCCCAGATGAAGGTCTACGACACTCTGTCCAGATACAGCCACGACAACGACCCCGAGGTCGCCATCAACGCCATCTTCGCCATGGGTCTGCTCGGTGCCGGAACCAACAACGCTCGTCTGGCCCAGCTGCTCCGACAGCTTGCCAGCTACTACCACCGTGACCAGGACGCCCTGTTCATGGTGCGAATCGCCCAGGGTCTCCTCCACATGGGCAAGGGCACTCTGTCCATCAGCCCCTTCCACACCGATCGTCAGGTCCTGTCCCGCGTCTCTGCCGCCGGTCTCCTCGCCACTTTGGTCGCCATGATCGAGCCCAAGGACTTCATCACCGGCCAATCCCACTATCTTCTCTACTTCCTCGTCACCGCCATGCACCCCCGCTTCCTCGTCACTCTCGATGAGAAGCTCAGGCCCCTCAAGGTCAACGTCCGCGTCGGTCAGGCCGTCGACGTTGTCGGCCAGGCTGGTCGTCCCAAGACCATCACTGGCTGGCAGACCCAGAGCACCCCCGTCGTGCTGGCTTACGGTGAGCGTGCGGAGCTCGAGGACGAGGAGTACATTAGCCTCAATCCTACTTTGGAGGGCTTGGTGATTCTGCGAAAGGTAGGTCTCAACCGCCACTAAACGTCGAAATATGCATACTGACCCGATCGAATAGAACCCCGAGTGGGAAAGCGAGAAATAGATCAAGATTCGGGCTTGGCGAGAGTTGGGTTTGGTTGGGCTGGGCAGGTCATAAAGGGGCAGACCTCGTTACACTGTATACTACGTAAGGTAATCTGCCATAAGTGCATTGTGTGGAAGAACTGGGCAGTTGATAGACGGAAGAAAGCGTTTAACAATTCAATCGTCCCATCCTAACCCCAAAAGTGCCATGCGAGCTGTCTGTCTTGTGTGTACAATGTTCGACCGGTGCTCCCTTTCCATCCAATGCCGTTCATTCCTCCTTGTACTTCCCAGAGTGCAAAGGATACAATAACCTTGCCAAATAACAATGCTCATAACCATGCAGGAGTGTGTCTATTCATAAATCAGATCCAAAAAATTCCCAGCGATATCTATAATGTAATGCTTGCTTTCCAAGGACAAAAAATCCCAAACAAGTCAACGACCGATGATATCCCCAACCCTCTTCCAAATTTACCACTTATCAGGGCCAAAGTGTTCGCCCTCCGGGACGGTATTGTACGAGCAGGCCTGCCAGTCGCAACCCTGCTTGTAGACCTCAGTTCCCCACCACTTGAAGCCATCCATCCAGCCGGGATAGATGAAGCCGAAGAACACCACCACGATACCAAACGCCAGGCCGGAATCGAGGGCTGCGCTGAGAGTCATGGTGTACTTGCTCCACCACGGGTTATGGCGGTTCTTGATAAGATAGTTGAAGACGTAGCAGACTACAACCCACACGGAGAAATTGAGACCCGTGGCGGGAGGAATCCACGACATGGCGCCAAAGATGACGGGGAGGTTCACCTTGCGCAGAATGCTGTGTCGACGGCGTCGGCCGTAGAGCCAGAGAGGGATGGGGAGGAGAGCACCCAACGGGAAGAACCACACGAGCGAGCGGTAGATGGCCTTGGGACCAAAGAACTCGTGAGGTCCAACCACGCCCCAGAGAATGGAGCCATTGAAGTGAACCCTGGCGATTGGGCATGTGAAGCCGTTGATGGCCTCGGTGGTGCAAATGCCCTTGACGTTGGCGAACATCCAGTTGAGAACACCAATCTGCGTGAGGGATGACACGAGTGTGGCCACGATCTGGACGGTGAAAAGGATGCGTGGCGGGATCTTCATGTAGTGGCCCAGCTTGAGATCAGAGGCAAACTTGATACCCTGCGCCGACGAGATGTATCCGTATGTGACGAAGACCATGTTGGCGATGGGGCGGCCGGGGAAGATGACACCGCAGATCAGCTGGCAGATGATGTAAATACTGCTGTGCTGGTTCGTCACGGCCATGATGATGCCATTGGGGATGAAGAAGATGGCTCCTATGCCAAGGGCGAGGAGGAGACCGTACCAGGGCAAGTGTACGGGGTAACTAGAAAGGGGTCAGCAACCGAGACGGCGAAAGAGGTGGATGGGTAACGTACTATTCGACCACGAAAATGCCAATGACAGTCATGGAAGCGAATGTGATCAAATACCAGCTCATCGGAGCATCCTTGTATCGTTTCATGAGACGACTATGAACATCCTCGCGGCTAATGAGGCCATCGAAATTTGAAGTCGAAGTTGACATTCGCGTATAGTCGTCGTCGGTAGACTGTCGAGATGGCGGACCTCCAGGGGAGTCTGATATTGGCTGGTATACCGGCTTTCCATCCTCACGAGCCTCTGCCAGAGCTCGCTTCCAGGTTCTCCAGATATCCTGGCCGTGCCAGCAAGCGGTATGTGTTAAGAGGGCAGCCAGTCCCGCGAATTGGACACCGTAGCTGAGCACATACGTGATCGGGAGAAATACCCTGCTGTAATTTGCATAGGCCTCTCTGTCGAAGAGGAAGTCCGGTGTCAGGATCTTGCTTACATCGTAGACCTTGCCAGTGTTGTCAAAGACAGCGGCCGATAGAATCGGCATATACGAGGAATATAGGACGTTGGTGTAGTAGAGAATAGGGGCAACAATCCACATAACCACGGCCAGGCCTCCAATGACGTTCATGGCAGCCCAGAATGGTACCAACAATGGGGATCCGACGTAGGTGACCTGCGCCCAGTCGAACGTGAGGGGGAAGAGGCCGAGACCTGACGACACGCCGAAGAGATTGGCGATGACAACGTTCTTTGGCGCAAACCAAGTGATGACGTTGAAGTAGCTCAGGGCAGGCATGAGCAGTCCCGGTAGGAAGTAAAAGACGAACGACACTGTCCAAACGATATAAAAGAACTTCCACCTGCTGATGGTCCAGCCCTCAGCGGGTTTATTCTCCTGCTTGTGGAGTGTCGAGAACATGGCAGCTGACATCAGAGTGCCTGGCCAGATCATACCGCTCGGCCTAACGAGGAATCGGCGAGTGAGACCGGCGAAGCCATATCCTAATATTTGTGTCGAGATGGTAAGGAGCAGCTGATACATGATCGGCGCTTCTTGATTGTAAAATTTGGTCTGCTCGACGATGACATCCGTCGCGAAAGCAAAACCAAAGGCGACGTTGCTGCTCACGTACACGCAAGTATGTTCCTTTTCGTTCCACCGTCCTTGAGCAAGCCATCGGCGCCAGGAGGTGAGCCTCCCGGTCTTGTGCGCGGCTCGGGCATCTTCGGAAACTGAGGCTGTCCGGACGCCTTCAACAAATGTTTCCTCGGGGTCGTACGCTCGCTTGAGTAGGAAATCCCAGAGGTGGCCAAGCGGGTGGACGAGAAGTAAAGCAATAACGGGCGTTATGGCAACGCTGGGGTATCTCAAACTGAAGAATAGGTTGGTCGAGGAGCCGAGGATGGAGAAGAGCACAGAGAGACACCACATGCGGGGGGTGTTTATCGAGAGGGTAATGTCGTCGGTTGGCGAGACAGAGGCACGAACAGCTTCGTGAGGTGAGTTTTCGGGCTCAGCATCGGAGGTCGTAGATTCATCGTCGTCCTCGAGCAAGGGCCCGTTCTCTGATACGTCGTCCTTCATACTTTCCTCGAGAACGCCAGAATGGGTGGGTTCAGCGACGCCAAAACGTCCTTCGAGGCCCGAGACGAGGACTGCAGCGTCAACTTCTTCGGAGAGTTTTGACGAGTGCCTAGAGGTTGTAGAGCGGCGAGAAGCGTCACTTCGCATGGTGTCAGGGACATGACGGAGCTGGTGGGCGTCTGGATCCCAACGGTCACTGCCAGCTGGTGAGTTATTGCGGCTAGGTGTCAGTGACACGGAGCCATAGGGAGCGGCGTCGGGCCGTGAGGCGGCCGCGCGCAGGAAGGGCGTCTTCTTAGAAGCCATGTCTAAGATGCCCTCCGAGAGATGAGGAGCAAGGGATGTAAGGTCAGAGGCATCTAGGGAGTTGTCCTTGTTGTCGGGATCAACGTCGGCAGTGGCAATGACGGGAGGGTTAGGAACGGTAGAGACAGCAGCGGTATTAGCAGGAGGCTCTGAATCGGAGGAGAGCCCGGCATGTTGGTCGCGGACGAGGACGAGGGAGGGAGAAGGCGCAACAGCGGCTGGGGCAGCAGCAGCAATTAACAGATCTGGATCGCCAGTAGGATCCGGAGCCTGGGATGGCAAGGCATGGCCTTGACCGGGGGTCGGATCGGGCGGGGAGGATGCCCAGGCGTCAGCGGGTGAGACAGTGGCAGCGGTGGATCGAACAGTGGAGGAAGACGTGGATGTTAGGGGCTGAAGGGCGACAGCCTGCTGCAGTTGGGAGTCATCAACCCTGGCTCGAGCCGAGGAGGAGGAAGATGAGGACTGGCGACTGATGGAGGAGGCGTGTCTCCCCATGGCGGGGCGGCGTGGGATATCCCGCGGCAGCGGAGACGACGACGGCGCCTAAGATCGGTACAGTCCCGGCCAAGGGAAGAACTGTGAACTAGCGTTGCCGGCTCTTGCAGCGGCGTGATGATGTGTGTGATACCCTTTCACAGGGTCTCGGGGCCGGGTGACAGACAGCCTGTTGCCCTGCCTATGATGGGGATGACGAGTGTTGAGATGCGAGGATGCAGCCAAGTCCCCAGACAACGTCGGTCCGTCCTGATCGACGCGGGAGCTGGCTGTGATGAGCTGGTTGGGAGGTGAAAAAGAAGCCAGCCGGGTATCCGTGAACAGGCAGGCAAACACTCAGCTCAGCCAGTCCCCCGAGAAGGGTAAAAAAAGCAAGGCTGCAGTAGGTGTGCGGGAGCGAATCGATGAGCGGCAAGTTTGGCACCTCCCTCTCGTCCCTCAGTCGTGGACAGGGTGTGTACTACGCCGTACCCTAGCCGCAATGCTTGTCTTTAGCCTTTTGATAGTCCCTTTAAACCAGGTAGCCCTGTTCGGCGCGCGTGGGGAGCCGAGAGGCGTTGAGTGGGTTAAGACTGGGATCAGGCGGAGAGTCGGTGACGGGATGACGGAGATAATGTCCACCAGACCCTCAAGGACGCCTCCTTTGGGAATGCGACTTTTCGTCACAGACAGAGTCACAAGATGACGACGGGGGGGAGGGGGAAGAAGGGAGAGGACGGAACCTCAGCACATGGCCCGTCCGAGTGGGTGTGGTGCTGAGCACACTTGCACGCGATCTGCCTGTTGGTCTACTGCGAAAGGATCGAAATATTTGGTGGGCGAAGTGGTGTCGAGTCTCACGCCTCCTCCCATGCGGTGCGACGAGAGAATGCAGGCAGGCAGGCAAGCAAGCAAGTAACGCGGGGGGGGAGGGTGGTGATGA
>JABFFI010001191.1:19389-35940 GCA_013623725.1 Fusarium robinianum
GAGGGAGGCCGCCGGGATGTACTGTATGTGATTTATGTACGTACTGGATGGGCGTAGGCAGGTAGTACCTGTAGTATATCACAGCGTTGCTCCGTATAGCCGTTGGATGATGAGTACGGAGTCCAATAAGAATAACTGGTTGATGAGAAAGAGCAAAAAGAAGACGCGCCGTTGGAGTGGGATGAATGGTTGATAGGTTAGGAGGCACAGTGGGACTTCGTATGGAAGGATGGAAAGAGGGAAAAGTCACAGGCCCATGAGGCCTCGGAGTGGGAGTAGCCGGCTCCGGAACAACCAATGACATCCCCCCATACCCGCGAATCGTCGGCCCAAGGCGGGACCTCTCCCTAAAACGATACCCTTTGCACACTGCAGCGGTCTAGTTGCGGGAGGCTGCGGACGCCAAAGCGCCATATTGCAGGGGGAGAGCCGGATGAAGGATAGCCAAGAGGGAGATGTGCAACTAGAGAGCGAAGCAATTTCCCAAAACAATGATGGAAGACACCTGGAGGATGTATTGAATGATGGTTGACGATATGTAAGCAAGTGAGGCGTGTAAAATAACAAGTACCTACCTAAGTACAAAGCACCTGGGGCTGAGCCATGCGCCTCACCGTTCTTACGGAAGACAATACCGCAGTGATGAGAGCTGCGTCATTCCGCGAGGATACATAGGATCAAGACTGCCTGCAGATCCTCTCAAAGCACCCAGTCAAACAGAATTCCCACTGGAGAAAAAGAAACCCTACAGTAGGCTGCATCAGCTGTTGCTTCCACCCAGATCCCTGGGAGGTTTCCTGGCTGGTGCACTCTTCTCCTTCTCTCTCTCCATCTTCCCTCTCATCTTTGCTCACCACCAGTACCGATATGTACCTCGATGTAATGGATGCCCAGGAAACAAGCATCCTTGTCCTTTCTAAATTGAACGCACTCAACACCCCAGCCCGGCATGGGCGGCGGGTCAGGCCCCCCCCCCTGGCACCTCTCCATGGTGTGGGCGCGACGCTGTGACGCTACTGACGCTGTGACGCTCAGACGAGACGGCTGCTGATGGATCTGATTAGATAACGACTGATGGACGCATCACCATACCGGGAAGGTACCTTCCCAAGGCGTCCAGCCGTTACGACCCTTGGCAACTTCACCCACGCAGAGCACCCCTGCTTGGAGACCGCCCGTTCTCTGCGGCTTGTAGCACCACAGGTCTCTCCCCATTTCGTTCTCTTGGGTCCTGCACCTAAGGCCTGGCTGGCGCTACTCCGTACTCCGTAGGGAGGCCGTTGCCCGTCGATCCAGGGCCCAGCTTGCAGTTGTTCCTGACCGTTCCGTGTTAGTAGTACGCCCAACGCCTCTTTCACTGGTCCCTGAAGCCATTCTTCTCGGCGCGCGTTGTCGTTCGTTCGTTCCTAGCCTTGTCGACCCTTTTCTCCCACCCAAAGCTGACAAAGCTTGGCCATTCGTCGTGAAGATCTCATATGTATCCGACCTCGCAGCTTTCGAATCAGGTACTTCGTAGGTTTGTCGGCACGTGTTGTCCACGGTGCGGATACGTACGAAATGCGAGCAAGGATGCAACTCTCGGAGACGTTCCTCTGCGCCGACACCTCGCCGGCGGCAAACCCCCCCATGCATATCCCACGCTGCAGCCAGCCCATCCCATGTTGCAAGGTGTCAAATTTTCAAATTGGAGATCCAACTCTATGCAGCAGCCACTTGGCCAAGGTACCCTGCCAGCGCCGGAAAAAGAGGGCATGCTGTGCAGCGCCTGAGACACGGCGATGGATTCTTCATCTCCAGCAGAAGCAATGAAAAGTTTGGTATTGCAAATGATTGGAATTTGCTGCCTCGCCCTGGTGCGAAGTCTCTGTCACTCCATCCCGCTGTTGTGTTGGCGACGCGAGACATGTCCCCATACAATGGGATGGGTCGAGGGCCAGACCCGGTGATCCAGGGAGAGGAGGAGTCGTTGCTCATGTTTAAGACAAAGGTGTATGGAGTAATGGGGTAATAGGCACTCGTACATAGGTATGTAGTGTAGGTAGTACGGATTGCTACTCTCAGGTATGAAAATGGTGCAAAAAATCCCCCAACTAGCTTCTCTCTTGGCTTCCGAGCCCTTTGAGAGAGTGGGTAGTGGCCTGGTTGCTGTGTGCTGCGGATCGTGACAACTCTCTTCTGGGCCTCATCCTGTTTCCGCCGCTTTTACTCGCCGACCATTAGTAAATGCAGAGATTGTGGAGGTACATCGCTCGGTGCGGGCGTTATGCTAGATAAAAAAAAACCACCATGTGGTGGCTCTGCGATTAATTAGTACAAAATAACATCCATCCTTGGGGGGCCTCAGACAGAGAGAGGCATCTCGTGGTTGCTGTATCCGCACTCCGTAGCCGGTCCGAATGTTGATTATTAAGAAGCGGAAGAAGTCGTCAACCTCCACTGGGATGGATGGAGACCGGTTCCGAGCCCACCCACACTGAATGTCAGTGAGTTTCCACAGTGTGTTGAGCTGCAGATCAAGCGGCATGGCGCACCGGATGCAGCAGCAGCAAGTGAGCAGCAAAAAAAACAGTGAGATCCGATGGACTGCTTCTTGAACCGAACTCGGCTCCGTAACCGCCGACGGAACCTATAGATACTCGTTGCTCTGTCTGGCGGTGATGATGAGTCTGGAGACGACATGTTTTGTCTGGGGGCGTGTAAATGGGAACTGGAGGTCTGTGGCAACCTGGCCACTTCTTCTTTTTTCTTTAGTCGCCTGAGGGAGCACGCGCCTGAGCACTTTTTGGGTCCAAGTCGTGGTGGTGGTGGTGTCGGTGTTAGAGTCGATGTTAGTGTTGGTGGTGTGTCCATGGATCGCTTCCCCCCATCTTCTCTTCTCCCACTTCGTCCACTCCATAACTACCATATTCCAGAAAATTACCCATTTTCAACACCCGCCGTTGTCGACAAGAATTCATCCAACATGTGTGTCTCACAGGAACTCTCGCTCTGGCGCCAAACCGTCACCGCCCAGCGCCAACTTTTGCAACGGCGCAGATTTACCATCTTCACATGACGACACCAGTTGAGCTTGGATTGGCCATCGTCCACTGAATCGGCCAAAAAGCCCGGGCTCCAACGGAGAGAGGGAAGCCGTTATTAACGCCGGTGACTCCAACACATGCAATCAGTCCCGTTCTTGGTCACTTTTAGCGTCGTCTCCTCACCATTCCGTGAATCAAATCACGCCCTTGGATGCCCGAAAAACCGCTCTCATCAGAAAACACCACCTGCAACATCAAACTCTTTGGCCACGCCCCTCTTGAACTTCGTCATGGCGTCACCTTTGAAAGCTGCCAAGCAGCAACTGAGATCTCTCATGAAGCAGAAGCTCTCGAGCATCGCACAAGAATCCGTTGCCACCCAGAGTATGACCGATACCTACCTACACAGCCTCACCACCTCGGTGTAAACGAATAGACGCAGTAGTTGCCTAACACCATTTCCATAGGCCATCGTATCTTCGAGGCTCTAAAGGAGTTTCAGCCTTACAAGGATGCCAGTCGTATCAGCATTTATCTCGCTATGCCTACAGCCGAGGTCCAGACAGATGCCATCGTGCGTCACGCCTTGGCGGCCGGCAAGCAGGTTTTTGTCCCATATCTGCACAAGTCGCAGCTCACGACGCCTGACACCCCTTCCCGCGTGATGGATATGGTCCATCTCGAAAGCATCCAGGATTATGAAAGCCTCAAGTTAGATCGTTGGGGCATCCCCAGCGTAGACTCGGCCACTGTAGATCGAAGGCAGCGAATTCTCGGCGGCCCCGAGGAGGAACACCACTCTGAGCAGGCAACCTTGGACTTCATGGTGGTGCCCGGCGTCGCATTTGATGTTGATGAGGCGGGATCAGTGAGGCGGCTTGGCCATGGCAAGGGCTTCTACGACTTCTTCATCAACAGATATCTTGCCAGACTGGAATCCAGAGGCATGGGCAAGGAGAGACCCTTGCTCCTGTTCGGGTTGGCCCTCAACGAGCAGCTTATCCCCGCATCATCGGAGCAACAGATCCCCACAGATGCCCATGACCGTAGGCTTCACGGCCTTGTTTTGGGCACCGGTGAGATCAAGACAGTTTTGGGTAGATCTGCCAAGTCATGATAATCTATTTAAACCGCCAACGGGTCATAACCTATCACATCATATGGTGCATGCTATATGGTAAGAAGACGACAACAAAAAGATTCTTCCAAGACGTAGCGTAGCGCCTTTGACTTCACGTACAATATATAGAGGTACTCGGTACTTCATGTCTTTGTTCATCTTTCTTTGTCGTTGTCGAGGCTCAATCAAGTTCCCTCAGACCTTTCTTTCACGTGGGGAAAGTCGATAGGTAGTTCTTGTTGACCGTATGCACCCACCCGCGCGTGTTTTGGTGTCCGCACCTTGAACATCAGAATCCTGGTAGTCAGACCCAATGGAAGCCTCACAAATATCAAGACACCATCGACCTACCTAGTATTACAAGAAGCCCAAGACGAGTTGGCACCTGCCCGTTCCATGTCAATGTCAACTTGGAGAACCTGCGGGTTGAAACCCAAATCATTCCCCTCCTCAGGCAGCTCCTGTCGGGTCGGAAAAACCGCGGGCTCCCCCCCTACTCGTCCAGGCTGATTGCCCCGCCAAGGCCTCTCTCCACTGGCAACCTCCCCCCGTCGACGGAGGTGGGCTTTGTTGTATTTTGCTTCTCTTTCTGTGATATCCCACTTTCAACGTTATCCCCCATCCCGCTCCCTCTTCGCGCTTCACCATCATAGCCCTCCCTCCCTCTTACCTCAGTGTAACTGTCTCCCCGGCTGCCCAAGAGGCTGCCATAAATACATCTCACCTCGACGACGACCAGCGCCGAGTCACCACCCCTTCTCGAAATCCAGGAGCTCAAACCCCCTCCGACCATCTGCTACGACTATCGTATGCGCCACGGCCCCCTCGCCCGATCGCGAAGCTTGCGTGCAACTCGTCCCAGCATCTCAGTGTTTTAGTTCATACCCTCGAGCTGTCGCATAATACATAATGGCCACGAACGGTGCGCAGGAGGGCTTTGCGCCCCCCGAGGTGCTCGCAGCCGTTATGACGATGAGGAGCGGGGAGCAAGAGGCCAAGCACCAAGCTCATGAGTATTTGGAGAGATTCCAGAAATCGGTGCGTTGCCATCGCTGCCACGACGATTGGAGAGTTAAGTTGGTATACTGACGACAACCGAGTACAGAAGGATTCCTGGGGAACGATAGTTGGCATCTTGCAGTCGAGTGCTGAACCAGAGGCGACACTTTTTGCCGCCATTACCTTGCGTGGAAAGGTTGGAGGCCCACGGTGTTCCCCTCGTGGTATTTGCAGGCTAACGCTTCCCAGATCACATACGACTTGTCCACTCAAGTCCCCCCTAGCGAGCTCCCAGCGCTTCGAAGCCAGATCCTCCTCCTCCTCAAGCACTACGCGGCAGGACCCAAGCCTATCCGCGTTCAACTGTGCGTGAGTCTGGCCATTCTAGCGATCCAGATGAAGGATTGGAACGACGTACTGCCGTCCGTCGTCCAGTCTCTTGGCGACAGCCCCGAGAGCCACGCCTGTATCCTGGATTTCCTCCGAGTGCTCCCCGAAGAGGTCATCGAAGGCCGAAAGATCACCTTGTCTGTACGTGGATCGCGCAACTATATATCGGACATTCCTTCCTTTCGAAACCGTCTCAGCCAGTCGACATCAACACGAGTTCAAGTCTAATTGTTTGGAATTAGGAAGACGATCTTGCGGCACGGACGCAGGTCTTGTTGGAAGACAATGCGGAACAGGTTATCCAACTTCTCATCAACTACTCCCGGTCTTCAGGTATGCTATCTGCTGTCCTCTTCTCCCTAGACGCAGTTGACTCTAACATCGAGGCTTCAGTTACCGCCGCTCAGAACCCACAGTTGATGGAGTGCATAACTTCCTGGCTTCGAGAGGTGGCAGTTGAGAAGGTTGTCCAGTCACCACTGCTAGACGTTGTCTTCAACAGCATCACGAGCGACCAGGCGAGCCAGGAGGCTTCCGAATGTCTCTGCACCATGCTGCGAGAAACCAACGATGTCGAGGAGAGCCAACCCGTGATTGAGGCGCTCTTCCCCAGGGTCATCGCTCTCAAGCCGCAGATTGCCAAGGCGGCAGAGGAGGAAGACGCCGAGGCCCTCAAGTCCCTCACAAAGGTGTTCGCTACTGCGGCAGAGAGCTGGGTTGTCGGCATCGCACGTCAACCCCAACACTTCCGACCGCTTGTTGACGCCGTTTTGGAATGCGCCATGCGAGACAAGGAACGAGACGCGATTGAGTACACCTTTACCTTCTGGTACGAGCTTAAGTTGTACATCGTGCTGGAGAAGTACATACAGGGTCGCTTGGAGCTCCTCGACGTCTACTCGAGCCTTGTGGACATCCTGCTGAGGCACCTTGAGTACCCGCAGCCAGACTCGGGCAATGAAGCGGACCTATTCGACGGAGATCGCGAACAGGAAGAAAAGTTCCGAGAGTTTCGTCACCACATGGGCGATACACTGAAGGATTGCTGCGAAGTGATGGGCGTAACGGAGTGCCTTGGCAAGGTACTTTGGTCCATCCAGGGGTGGACGTCCAAGTATGCCAGCCAGGCTACAGACGCTGCGGTCCCTCACTGGCAGGAACTGGAGGCCCCCTTGTTCGCTATGCGCGCCCTGGGGCGGATGGTCGACAAGGACGAGAACATTGTACTGCCTCAGCTTATGCCTCTGCTCGTGCAGATCCCTAGCCACGAGAAACTTCGGTTCGCCACGATCATGGTCCTAGCTCGATACACAGAATGGACGGCGGCCCATCCCGATTACCTCGAGCCGCAGTTTAACTACATCGTCAGCTCGTTCCAGATGGACTCGAAGGAGATTATCCGGGCGGCAGCACTCGCCATCAAGTACTTCTGCACCGACTGCAAGCACCTTTTGAGTGGCCAGGTGTTGCAGCTTCAGACGTTCTACGACCAGATCCTGGACAAGCTACCTGATCTCAGCAAGGAGGAAATGACGGAGGGTGTAGCCAACGTGGTCGGTGCCCAGCCCACAGAGGAGATTTATCGACTGCTAAAGACATACTGCGATCCGCTGATCCAGAGGCTGATGGACAAGGCCAACAAGGCGACGGACGAGGAGGGCAAGTTGGCGTTGGCGGGTAAGTACATGACTAGCAGCCATTGGAAAGGGGATGTGCCCCAGCTAACTTGATATGCAGACCACCTTCAGTTGATTACTATTTTTGTGCAGAACGTCGTGCCTCCGGTCAACCCTGGACAGGACAACCCTGCCGTTAAATACTGGCAGGAGGTGTTCCCCATTCTATCGACGGTGCTCGACAACTTCCTCAACTTCACGCCCATCTGTGAGAGGGTCTGCAGGTGCTGGCGAAACATGGTCATCTCGTACCGCACAGCCATGGCGCCCATGCTCCCAGACATGGCAAACAAGCTGGCCATCGGCTTCAACAACTCGCGGGAGGGTTGCTTCCTGTGGGTGACGTCTGCAATCTTGCGGGAGTTTTCTGAGGCTCGAGAGCACGTGGATCAAACTACTACGGATAACATCTACACGTTCTTCGAGGCCCAGACAACTACTTTCCTCAGAGTCATGACGGAGCTTCAGCCAAAGGAGCTACCCGATGTGATTGACGACTTCTTCCGTCTCCTCATCGACGCGCTGCTGTACTACCCGGTGAAGCTCGTTCCCTCACACCTGATGAGGTCAATCTTCGAAGCTGCCATCTACGCCCTCACCCTGGAGCAGCGGGACCCCCTGTCCTCCACGCTGCACTTCTTGCGGGACCTGTTGTCCTACGGCGGGAACAACCCTGCCACGAGCAACGGGCTTGATGAGGCGGGGGCGGCTCAGATCCGGGACATTGTGAAGAACCTCCTAGCGGTCCTTGGCGGCAACTTGGTTAAACAGATCATGGCCGGCATGATGATCACATTCCCGCGTGACTGCTTTGCGGATGGCAGTGGTGTTCTTCTCGCTCTCTTTGAGCTTCTCCCTCTTCAGACCCACGATTGGGTTTCAAGCACGATTCAACTCCTGCCAGAGGGCACAGTGTCCCTTCAGGAAGCCGACCGACTTATGGCCAAGATTAAGGAAAGGCTCCAGTCTGGCGACTCGGCGGCTCTGAGCAACGTCCGCTCTCTCCTACAGGATTTCACCAACACCTATAGACGACGCAACGTTGCTCCTCGCGATGGTCTCGGTCAGCTCGAGGCTACTCGCTTCCAGTTTTCGGGATAAGAGGAGGAGACGGAGCCGGGTTATACGGAGATTAGATGGGAGTATATCGAAATAACGAGGCTAGCTTTGGTCGAGCAGCTGTTTTATCCACATTCACAAAGTATCATAACATCACGGGCAAGGCGAGGAGGAAAGGTACACGGCGGGAACGTGGCGAGAGAGGACTTGATCCCCTAGATCTGCAAGTATCATGGGACTGAGATGAAGATAATGACGAATATCCTGCTTGGTGTAATGGAGACGGAATCAGGTATTAGGAGGGAGGCATAGCGATTCAAAGTCGGGAACAAGGAGATGCGAGTCTGACCATGGGTATGAAAGGGAAAACGGGAGGGCTGAAAGAGCCTATGGAAGAGCTGGCTGTTGTAGACGAGAACAGAGTTGAGTGGGTGGCATGGGAAGGGATTTGGCAAAACAAAAGAGATTCAACAATACTGGAAGCTTCATTGGGGTTGGTGAGTCCATGTTCATACCACACCTCGTCGTCTCTGTCTTCTCTCTTGCGGTCAAAGCCAACCCTCTCTCCCCGATGCATTCATCGTTTCCTAGATCCTCCACCCACACAACCACTACCCCTGGGACTCACTCATTCATACCCTACCTATCCATCCCCAGGCTATTATTGGACTCAACCCCCCTCAGCAATAGATTGAAGTTCTAAAGAAAGAAAGTGTGCCGTCCACACCCCTCCCTCGTTCGACTCCCTTTGTCAGTCCCAACCATGTACGAAACGGGGGTTTTCTTTGAGGACTAACCAACTCCCTTGCTTCCTAATATGGATAGGTGTCAAAGAGTCCATTCCGATGGTAGTAGTTTCAGTTGGGGACGTGCTCTCGTCCACAAAGGTTGGTGATCTTCTGAGGCACGGTGGAGGAAAAACCATCGAGGTGAACAAAGACGAGGTGGTCATGGGCCGAGTCCGAAGTCAAGATAACAATAGGCAAGGGATGGCAACTCGAGGAAGAATATAACAGCATCGTGTATCCGTCAAAACTCGCCTCGTGTACTTGAAACATTCATTCTTCGTCAAGTTATGCCATTCAGTTGCTTCTGATCTTCTATTCCCCTTGACGTTATTCTAACTACTCCCAAGACTATTATCATCATATACAGGAACTTGCAAACACCGAGTCCTCTGATCATGAGTTCCAAACCTAACCCAAACGACAACGCTCCTCGTCGATCTGGACGAAACAGACCCCCCCCTGTACCGCCCTCAGGGCTCGCTCCTAATCCTCCCCCTTCTTCTTCCTCTTCCTCTTCTTCTCTTTCTCCTCCACCTCCTTCTCCTTCTCCTCCTCGCCCTCCCAGGCGCTCTCAACGAAATACCCCAGCCGAGCCCAATCCTCCAACGTCATCAGCTGCTCCTCGACAAAGAACATGGCCCACCAACAGCAGGGTCACCCGGTCCATGACATCCAGCCATCCCTTCGCGCCCAACGGAAACCCATCCGCACAGAACGCTCCACCTCCGGCTCAGAACGCCCCTGGGGCGACCCGGAGACCCCATCGACAGAATAACCCGCGTCCCCAAGTTGTCGAGGAGGCTACCGATCCCGATTTCGTCCTCGAAGATTCCGATGTCTCCATGCATTCTGGTGACCCCGAGGAGGACAGCCCCGTAGAGGACGACGCTGGAGAGGACGACTCCGTGGAGGAAGTCGGTGACGGCGTAGTCGTCGGTTCCAAGCGCCGCCGTGAAGATGACGACGACAACGAAACTGAGGAAGAAGAAGAAGAACCAGGTGAGTTCAGCTACAGAAACAGGAGGAAACGTCCCCGTGCCAGTGGCGTCCCTTGCGACTTTTGCAACAACAACCCCATCGGACAGCAGATGCACCTCCAGCGCGAGTGCGACGCCCGGGTAGTGGCTGGCCGCTTCGACACCTACCTCGTCGAGTGTCGGAACTGCGCCGACTACCGCTCGCAGAACCCTGACGTCCGACATGACTGCTACGTCAACTTCCAGTTGCACGATTACCACGTCTATACCGCCAATGATCCCCCCCGCGGCGAGAGGAGTTGCGAGTATTGTCTGAAAAGGGGCATGGAGAACAGTTGCGACGTCGACACGGTCCTGGGAATCCCCTGCTCGACGTGTCGCTCCGACTATAAGTGTGTCGTGGACGGGGAGCAGATGATGATACGTCGACCCCTGCGTATACCCAATATCAAGCCGTGGTTTCGACATGCCTGTGATCAGTGTTCCAGGAGAGACCTGAAGGTCAGGCCCGAAGATGTCTGTTCGTGGCTCGACGACCATCGGGTCTGGGACCAGCCTTGCAACAACTGTCCAGGACGACTTTGCACCAGTGGCAACATCCTCATATCGCACTCAGTGCCTCCCCAGCCGCCCAACACATGGAACATCCCCGAAACGGTCGAGAACACCGACGTATCCCTCACCAACCACTCATCATCATGGAGGAAGATCTGCGCCGCATGCCAAGAGAGTTCCGTAGCCTACGACTGTGCAGTGCCCAACGACAAATCTAGGCACTCATGTGAACGCTGCACGCAGCTAGGCATCACCTGCGTGCAGACCCAGGAGGGCGGACACACCAGAGACCTATTCCCGCTCTTCGACATGAGCCGGGTAGGGTTTGGCAAGTGGCTTCCCTACACGGTATGCAAGTTATGCCATGAGAACGGCTGGCACTGCGACCGACAACGGCCCTGCGACTCGTGCGTCCAAAACGGGAAACGATACAAGTGCGATAAGTTTGTTCCAGGGAGGAAAACTAAGGGACACATCAAGCGCAACGACAATGGCCACGGCACGCTGTACTACCTAGCCCTTGGATACGGCGTGGGCGGCGTCGACACCCTCAAGACGGGGTTTGATATCCTGGACTGGGTCGGCCCTATGGCTCCCCGATACGGAGTCATAACCATGGATAGAGAAGGGGATGAATTCCAGCAAGCCATCACCGAGATCCATCGCGAGTTCCGTCCCTCGGGGCCACCTCCTCACGGAGGCTTGAATGGAGACCTTAACGGACAGTTCCCTATCAACCTCTCGACAGCCAATCTAAGAAGGATGGTCAACAAGTGTCTAGGACCCAACGGGAAGCCTCCCGCCGACGACTGGGCGGCCTGGTCAGCGGTGATAAAACGCATGATGGAGTTGCCCTGGCTCCCAGGAAATCCTGCAGTCCGAAACCCAGACGACGGACCTCCCTTCATCCCTCCAGACTGGGACGGCAGGTTGCCGCTGCCGCAAATCGCGAATTGGACGCATACCACGGCGTCTGACACTCCAAACCCTCCTCAACAGCCGCCTCAACCCCGGGTGTTGGGTACAAAGGATGGCGATTCAACGGAAGATGAAGCGGAACAGGTGTTTCGCAGCGACGGGGAGGTGGGCTGGCAGGGAGAGGTGCTGGGGGATGTGCAGGAGGTGGAGGTGGAATACGTAGCGGAGGACAACGAGGAGATGTTTGATCAGCTGAGGGCGCTCATGGATCCGAGCGATCAGCTTGATCCGGAGTATCGCGGCTGGGGAGATCCGCAGTTTCGACCGCAAGATCAGGGACAGCAGCAGCAGAATCAGGGACAGGTGCAGCTTCAACCACAGGACCAGTTCCAACCACAGGATCAGTGGCAGCAGGATCAGCAACAGGATCAGGGACAACTTCAGTTCCAACCGCAAGGCCAGTGGCAACAGCAGCAGAACCCCGGACAGCTGCAGGATCAGACGCAGTTCCAAGCCCACCTACAAGACCCAGCACAAATGCTAACCCAAAGCCAGCTGCAGAACCAAGGACAACTACAGGACAACCAGCCAGCAAACTACTGGCCCCCCCAGACAGACGTGGCCCAACAGCCATCACCAGAGTTCCTCCAGCTAGGCAACCCGCAGGATCCATACGCCTTCCAGCAGTCACAGTTCCTGGACCCACGGATGGGAGACCTTCAGCTCGGAAACGGTGCCCCCCTGGGTGATCCTATGCACAACATCGATGATGGCTTTCTTCCCGACTTCAACCCCAACCCGGAATTCGACGCTGGCCAGCAATCCCTCCCGGAACCTGAAGCCATGGACTTGGATATGGACTTCCAGGTCCCTCTCGACCCAGCCTTGTTCGGGCAAGATGACGTGGACAGCCTATTCAACGAACTCATCAACCTGGATCAGGAGCCCACCGATCAAGACAACCAACAGGAGCCTCCAGCGCATGCATTCCACGGCGTTGTGCTCCGCCAAGATCGAGTCATCCCCAGAGCCAGCAGCGAAAAGCGCGTAATAGACATGAGCCTGGAACCCGACATCCAGATGGGCAGCGTCTTGAAGCGAATCAACCACCGCACCCTCCGCTTCGTCAACTTCACCAACAACGAGGTCGACATCCGCTTCGTCCGCGCCGCCCACGTCCGCAACACCCAGTCCCCCTCCACCATCACCAAGCCCCTCGAGGCCGCCGCCGTCGACGACGCCCCCCCGAACCCCTTCCTCGTCATCGACAACGACGACCCAGAACCCAAGCGCCGCTTCGCACCCTCCACCACGCCGTCCCGCTGGAAGGAGTACGACCCGTACGAGGACTTGGACTTGGAGTGGGAAAAGACCGAGGACGATCCCACAGAGACCAAGACCCGTGCTCGCGTCTTCGGTCGCGTGAACGGTGTCGATATCAAGACCCCATCGAAGGACGTCCTCGAGGACATCCCCATCCGAGAACGCGAAGACGAGATGCCACAAAAGAGCCTCCACTTCTGCCACGAGCCGAAGCAGGGCCTGAAGTACTATTGCCGCGACGAGGCCAACGACGAGATCGGATGCCGCTCCCTGACACACCTCAAGTCAGCTTCCGGCTACTCCCTCACCTGCGGCCCCTGCATGATCACCGGTATCCGCGCCGTCCAGGACACCAGCGTCAACCCCCTCACAGCGCGCGAGATCGTCGAGATGCGCGCCTACCTCTGCCACGACTGCGCCTCGCACATCAGCGTATCGGCCAAGAACGCAAAGGACTTCAAGACGGCGGGCGCATACCGCATCTGGGGCCGCTTCGCCGACCGCGGCAAGCTCAAGCTCAGCGAACGCCTAAAGGGCACATACGCGCCCGACGGCGACGAGGGCAACGGGATCCAATTCCGCGACAAGACGAGCCCCGGGTCCGGCTGCTCCTGCATGGACAGGATGCTCGGCAAGACGCTCTGCCGCTGGCACCGATTACACTACACCCAGGAGGTACTGAAGCAAGCCAAGCTGATGCGAGAGTGGCGGCTCAACACGTTCGGGAAACCCGTTTGCCCTGGATGTCTCGCAAACAAGCCGCTGGGCCAGGCCAACGTGTCTGCGGACCACCGAAACTTCAAGGAGGGAGGACCTACGGCGTGGGCGTGTCTAGCATGCAGTGACTGGGTTGTCAACCAGGACAACGATGAGAAAAACGTGCCGCAACTCATCCCGGGCTTGCTCGAAAACGCTCTTCGGCCTCGGGAGGTAGTTCGCGGCAGGGTTTCGAAGCTCAACGACATGAAAATGGTGGGAATGCCACTGATATAGCCGTGACAATGATGATAATAGTGGCAGTAGTGGTAGTAGTAGACTATCTGTTTGATTGGAGTTTGTTTAGTTAATTGTCGTCTTCTTGAGTCAAGCTCGCAGGCAAGCAAGACAGGACGAAGGAGTTTGGAGTCATTAGCATTGTAAAAACAGGAAACGCCGGAACTTAGACCGGAATAGATCAACTTGACAAGTAATCTCAAAACAATCTAGAAACTCATCTGACTGACCTTGGAGCAAGGTCGATCGCTCGTTGCCCTTGACGCCTGTGTTGATAGCTACCAGACTTATCGTCAACAGCATTCCAACCACACATCTAACGTGAACATCACATGGCCGGGACCATCTCAGACGATCGAGATGATCGAGATGATCGGAATGTTGG
The DNA here is from genome assembly GCA_013623725.1 of Fusarium robinianum. Lineage (NCBI taxonomy): Eukaryota > Fungi > Ascomycota > Sordariomycetes > Hypocreales > Nectriaceae > Fusarium > Fusarium robinianum. Next base: position 33,596 of record JABFFI010001191.1, read on the forward strand.
CGACGCAACGCGGGAACGGTTTCTTGAACAATAGCTGTAAAGGGGTCCATACGTATTTGAATTGTCTGACTGCAAACCACTGATGCCGGAGAGAAGGAAACCTCAAGGTAGAAAAATAAAGAAAAAAGAAAGGAGAAATTACAGGTATGAAATAATGGATATAGGGAAGAGCCCGCAAAACCCATGTTTAATCTTTGAAAATTCATCCTCCCCGGACACAGAAACCAAGAGTAAAAAAAAAGAAAATAGTTGGGCGTCTCTCTCGCGAGGTCCTTGGGGGAGACCAGCGTTGCATACACGGCATCGGCAGCATGGGCTTTCCCCTTTGTTCTCTCTCTCTCTCTCACTCTCTCTCCTCTCCGGTAAGATAGATTGGTCCTTTTTTGATCCACGACGTCCAAAAAGAATTCGAACCACTCCACAAGAACGCCGTTGCGACACGCCATGTGCCATGAGTCATGGGTTCATGGATCATGGGCCATGTTGGCCTGCTTGCGTCGAGATTTCCCTGGGCATGGCCGGCTGTCGTGGCTGGTATCGATGCTGCATTCTCCATGGGTTGCGCCGACAAAGTCCAAGTGTATACGTCATGCAGCCAGAATACGTCTCCGCGTTCGGAGCCACCAACACATTGACCTCATGTCCTTCAAAACGCGCCCATTCGTATTGCGCCTCGACGGCCAGGACGTGACTGTCGGACAGAGCCCACACATGACGGATATCTTGCTCGCTCGCTTCTTACCCACGACACGCCACGCCCCAAAACATCTGTTGTCTTCCACGCTCCTTCTCCTTTCGCACCCGTGCCTCCCTTTACATGAGCACGCACTTCGCGCAGCAACCAGCCTCTTGCTCGCCACCCTCCATATCCATGGGCTTAGGGGGGCCGTTTACGCCCGAAACGCCGCCGCTGCCGGTCGAATAACCCTGCATTTCGCGGTTGTATCTTCGGATCTCTCGCACGATATCGTAGAAGGCCTTGTCGACGTTGATGCGGGACTTGGCCGAGGTCTCGATGAACTTGCAGTTGAATGACCTTGCTAGCGCCTCGCCCTCTGTAAACCGTCAGTTAGCAAGCTCGAATGGGCAGATGAACAAGTCCCGACGTGAACTGCCTACCTTGTCGTGACACGTCTCGTTCGCTCTCCAGGTCGCACTTGTTGCCAACGACGACCATGGGGAAGTAGTCCTTGTCCTTGACTCGTAGGATCTGCTGTTGGAATGTGGTGATTTCTTCGAAGCTCTGTCGGGAAGTGATGGAGTAGACGAGCAGGAAACCCTCTCCGGTTCGCATGTACTGCTCTCGCATAGCGCTGTATTCCTCCTGGCCGGCGGTGTCGAGGACGTCGAGCAACGCTACCTCCTCATCGATGACGCACTGCTTTCGGTACGAGTCTGCAGCCAAGGTTAGTAAGAATAGCGGATTACGCCGCAGCAGGCGATGGACGTCGTCGACGAACCTTCAATTGTAGGATCATACTCGTCTACGAAATGGCTCTGGATCAACTGGATGGTCAAGCAGGACTTGCCGACACCACCACCGCCGACGACAACGAGCTTATACTCTCGCAAGAACTAGACGAAAGACAACGGGTTAGCAACGGCATTCGGCGACATTATAGCACGGCAACACGGCAGCTAGATGGCTAGAGGAAGCGACCGGACGTCGACAGAGCGCCTGCTGCAAGGGCGAAGTCGCGGTCGAGGGAGGGCCCGGAGCGGCATCGGGGGACATAACAATCGTCCTTTAGTCGTACCTTTGTAGACGCAGCCATTGTGATGTGGTGTTTGAGCTGTGCTCTCTATAGCAGCTATCTCGGGTATGTTGAAAGTGCTGAAAATTGACTCGCGTAAGGGGGGCTGGTTCGTCGCAAGGTCGTCGGATTGAAAGGAGGGCGACGAGGAGCCAAAAGGAAGGAGATGCCGGCGGGGATCGAGTTTTGGCGCGCGCGCGGGGGCCGGGAAGAGAAGGGAAGAGCAAAGGGGGTGAATGAGGAAAGAGAGGAAGGTGCAAGAAAAAAAACGAGCCCTTGGGAAGGCAGGATCGGTAGTAGCAGGAACAAAGGAAGAAGGAATGAACGGTTTGCTTTTGCTCTCTAGTTTGCTTCTTCCGCTGGGACGACGGAACAGTGCGACCTTTGGTGGAGAGAGGGAGAGGGAAGGAAGAGAGAGGAGAGACGATTGCAGCAGAAAGGGCCAAAGAGTTCGAAAGAATGAAAGGTCAAAGCAAAAAAAGAGCCAAAGGGTCAAGGAACGAGCCCAGAGGAAGGGAAGGGGAAGCAACCCAAAAGGGAAAGGGTCGAAAGGTGGAAAGGTGGAAAGCGTGGAAGGGGCAGGGGGAGGGG
>JABFFI010001195.1:0-56695 GCA_013623725.1 Fusarium robinianum
CCCCCCGCCCCCCCCCCGGTTGCCCAGTCCCCAAAGCCCTACCAGACCGCCCACCAACCGTTCCGTTTGCCGTAGCTTCGCCTCGCAGTAAAGGAATAAAAAAAACAGAGACCCTTCCCGTTCCGTTTCCGTTTGTGTGCCTTTGCTTAGTCCGTCCAGAATGGCCCGATATCGCCCTTAGTCCCCACTCTCTTGGGATATCATGAGAAGAGTAAAAAGAACCTGCGATAAGAGAGAGAAAGAAAGTTGAAAAGAAAAAAAAAGAAAGAAATTGAGTAAAACGCCGAGCATTCCCCGGGTACCTGTGTCCCCGTGGTCCGTCCATGTCCGTCCCTTCGCCCCGAGTGCGTCGAGGCCAGGATCCTCTTGGGCGTCACGGGACGTGATGATCCCTCGGTAACCGGTCGTAGGTCCAATGACGCTCTCCGAATGTCGACACTTGTACGCCCAGCCCAGTGACTGGCTATCTGTTGACCGTGCCATCACACCCCCAAGCATCACCGGGCGCTTTTCTCTCTCGCCAACAATCATATTGCTTTTCTTTAATCCGTTTGTCTGTTTGTCCCCTTCGTGGAGTCCGTCGTGTATGATGAAATAGGATGGAATCAAATGTGCATTTCCAAGAGTCGTGGTGACGCTGGGTCCGGAGATCCTGATGCGATAACCTGCGGCCAAGGGTTGTAACATGGCAAGGGCAATGCCAACGACCATTGGAAATGCCTGTATAGAGTGACGCGCTATGCTGACTAGCTCGTGAATATGAGGTTCATGGTATGGAATTAATTCACACCCCGGTGAATCGTGTCGTAATGAGAATCTGGGTCCCAATCAACGTGTAGTGCAGGTCGAAATTATTTGCTGATAGGAAGGCCGTTATGAGGTGCAAGCGGTGCGTGGGGATAGCTGTGCTTTGGCAGTAGTAGCAGAAGGAGAGCCGGTGGGAGAGCGTGAATCCCATTACTTCCTCCAACCCACGTTCCAGATGACATGGGCAATGTCGCGGGCAGTGTTGACCGTGTCAATAACGCGGCCAAAGATGCCCTCGTTCGACGACGACTCTCCTTGCTCATAGGGCATCAGCATCCCAGAAGCTGTTCGTCGCATGCCAGTTGATTCTTCGGGGAGGCTGTTTGACGAGATGGTCCGGTGGAGGCCGCTGTTGGCCCCCTCTGGAGGCGAGGACCAGCCCGAGCTGGGACTTAGGAGCGCGTCATCCAGACTGCCGTCTTCTTCTTCTTCCTCTTCTTCACCAAAGAAGAATTTTCCCGACTGCTTCGACGGTCGCAGAGTCTCCTGTGAAGACGAAGGAGACATAAGCGGACTGCGGGAGTGCTTCATGGCTGTCTCCTTCGGCTCCGGTGTGTCTTCCCGGTACTTGAGAGTGGTTGACGGCAGCATGGCGATTGTCTTGCTGTCAGTCTGTTTCTCCCTGATGGTTCGCCGTCTGGCTAGCGGTCGCTTCTTGGTTTTCATGCGCTTCATCATAACACCGTCGTCTGAGTCACTATCGTCGTCATAGTTGTCCACGTCCATCTCGCCATCATCATCGTCTTCGCCCTTAGCATCGACGGCAATGCACTGCTCGACTTGCTCATTAAAGTGAATGTGTTTTCGCTCTGCACTGGGAGACGTAATTCCGGACGACTCGGTTGAAGGGGCAACACTGCTGCTACCTCCGCTCATTCTTCTCGACAAGAAATTATAGCCGAGATAATCGGTTGTGGACCGACCTAGGGGAGGCCTCAAGATTCCCCTAGTCTCTTGGGCTTGAACGGCGGCCGTCGCCTGCTTCAGCAGCGAAGCGGTTGATAGGGATCTCTGAAGCATCACTTCAGACATGCTCCTCTTCTTGAGAATTGGCTTCTTGTTGAGATTTACCAGCGAGCTAGTCTTGGACAATGACACGCTGGAGGGGTCTGTTTGGGTGGAACGGAGGGCTTTGTTTCCCGACTGGAGCGGGCCATAGAGCCAGGTCACATCGCAATCCTTGAGCCTTCAAAACGTAAGCAGGCCAATTGCGCAAGAGATACCAAAAACCGGAGGGGGTACAAACCAATTAAGAGACTCGGGGGAGATTGTTTTCAGGTTGTTCTTGGCCTTCACCCAGGTCCTCCATGATGCATTCTCTAACCGCGCACTATTGGCAAATTCTGAGCGCCGGGTCACAATGTACCTCCACGAGGACCAAATATCCTCCTCTCTCCATTCGTGAGAGAGGTAGTCAACTTGGCGTGACGGCCGGCTGGAAACGGCCGTGTCATCTTCGGCATGCTCGCCACGATCGGGGCTGCCAGGTCTCGATGTTTCAGTGGAGTCATCCTCTGAAGTATCATGCTCCGCGGGGGAGACCGTGTAAGAGTGACCGGTTCGGGGACTAGGTGGCGGCTCGAGATTGTCGTCCGGGTGGATTTCCGAGTGAACAAAGAGCTTTTCCTGGGCAAAAGCAGGAAACATCAAGTGATCTTCAGGGGAGTCGGATAGGCTGAGCACTTCGTCGTAGTCTGAAGCAATGGACGGGTTTGTCGCAGGAGTTGACACACAAGAAAGATCGGCAGAGTCGGCATGGATGGTGCGCGGTGACGAGGCGACAGAGGAAGCGGCAGATCCAGAGTATGATTTTGAGATGGGTGTGTACGAATCGCTAAGGTGAGTTGCGGAGGAGAAAGATCTGGAAGAGATGAAGTTGGACTTGAAGTTGGACTGAGAGTGCGAGCGCCTCAGGGAAGAGGCGGCGAAGTAATCGTTATCGTCGGAGGTGAGAACGACGGCCATACTGAAAGACGGAGGGAGGTCCGCGGATGGGACCTTTTACGCCGCAGCAAGCGGGAAGAAAGGGGGCGTTGTTGGTTAGAGGCTCATGAGTGTGAAGAGGTGCAGTTCGGGACGAGATGCAGGTTGAAGTTGATGGATAAAAGGATGGGTTTTCGGCGTGGGGATGGAGAGGATAGGATTGCCGACGGGGTGGGGGGCGGGCTTATAGGAGCTCTGGCAGGCGTGCAAAGCGTCGGCCGGGCCCCGGGGGCAGGTGGTCGAAAATCGTTTGGGACTAGTTTCTAGTGGACGGAGTAGGGTAGCGTAGTTTGTGGCACTGAACCTGGTCGAGGCGTGGTGGCGTTGGGAGCGATTGTGCCCCCAGGCGGTGACGAATTTCGTGGGGCAAACGACGGGTTGGCGAGGTCGGTCGGGGAACGGCCGTGAGGAGTGACTGTGCGGTGGGTGTGCGGTAGGTGTATGGAGGTGTGTGTGTGTGTGCGTGAGTGTGAGCGTTTGTGGTGTGCGGGTGACTGGTGAGCTGCGCCCGCTGTTGGTTGGTAGGTGGAGGATGAGGAGCGAGCGAGCGAAAGCGGCGATGATATTGTCGATGTTGTTGTTGATGTTGCTGCTGTTGGGAGAGGGAGGCTGCACTACCTTTCTCCTCTCTGCTTTCTCCGACGAGGTAGACAGAAGGCGGCAGACCTCAGAAGGGAGAAGAAATAGATCAGGTTGCGTGCGGGCGGAAGAAGTGATACAGCAAAGGGAAAGGGAAAGCGAGGAAGATAGAGGAAGGCTAGGGATGGAGAAAAGGGCCAAAATAAGGGAGAATTGAAGTTGGGTGATGGAAGGACAGATAAGGATGGAGACGAGGCGTAGTCCCGAAGCCGACAGATGAAGAGGAGGACAGCAATGAAGTACCTTGAGGTCGGGTAGGTACTAGAGTTCCAAGGTAAAGGTGAAGGTGAAAGCGAGTAGGCAAGGTAGGTACTGCATGTACTGTAGCAAAAGGGTAAAGGGTAAAACGCCCAAAGTCAATATAGACGAACGACCGAAGGAGGGAGGGCGTAGGAATAGAGAAATCTCGAGGTAACCCGAAAGTGGAGGGAGAACCAGACAGAGAGAGAGGCGTGTGAGCAGACTGAGTAGGTACTCCGTGTGTGTTCGAGATCGCCTTTCAAGAGAGACCGACCGTGTGGTGGATGTCGCAACTGAACGGAAGAAGACGGGATCGCACTTTTGAGATTTCCTGGAGATTCTTTTTTACCTGGAGACTACGCAGTAACAGAGATGGACCGGCAGCTCGGGTATGCAGAACCTGCAGAAGCCGGGGGGAAGGGATAGTATTAAAGAGCGTCGAGTTCAAGGATGATTTCAAGGTGAAGAAAGGGCATCTCTCTCTCCGTGTCTCTCTATTTTGGGGGGGTGGTCTTTTTTTTTTCTTCCTTGGACATGGCCCCCCTACACCTCCAACATCAGCATCATCTTCCCTAACAGTAACTGCTAGCCTAGCGGCCTGGTTCAGCAGCAACAAGGGCAAGAAAAAGAGGCTGATGAGAGAAACAGGGCTCTTTAACGGGCAACAGGGGACACCCCTGTGTCTCGCAGGTCTCTCGAGTCTCTTTCGTGGAGGTGTTGCCAGGGTGGAGGGTGAAAGGCCCTGTCTCTGCTCCACCAGCCGGTCGGGTTGATGCGAGCAAAAAAAAGAAGAGAAGAAGTGGGTAAAGGTGGTCATGAAGTGGAGGGCGTCGTACCGTGGAACCGGACGTGGCCCTGTACTGTACGGGGTCTCCAAAGGGGGTGGGAGCCAGGGTCGGGTAGATACGTACTGCTCCCCAATCTGAGGTGTGTTTGAATCTGTGCCACACATAGGTACCTACACACTACTACAGGCACAACTACGAATAGGTAGGTCTATCTTCTTAGGATCGAGGACGGACATTGAGATAAATCATGGTCGAAGTGAGAGGCTCAGGCAGCAAAGGGAAGGGGAAGGGAAGAGAAGAAAGGGAGCTGTGTCGAAAGGTAGGCAACGGATGCCCGATAATCATGACAGCCTCGAGTACCTACTCTGTACATATCTCATCATCACAACCAACAGCAACACCATCTGTCCAAGGCTCCCTTCGCAGCCTCCCTGTTTCTGCGAGCGGGCAAGTGATCGAGTGGAGAGACGAGGCTTTGGGGGGGAGGCGTGGGGTGTGTGTGTGAGTGTGAGTGCGTGCCTGATGGAAAAGCGTGGGTTGTTCCCAGCGTGGGTTTTTGACTGACAATGGCATGGGGGCGCCGGTGGGTGTGTTGTGATAATCAGAGACAACCTCGACTCCCAGAGGCCATCAAGAGATTGTGTGAGTGCCTTGCGTGTTGTAAGTGCGCGTGCGCCCATCCACATCGCAGGAGGAGGGTTCGCGGGTTTCATAGCCATGATGCTGACAATGATGCGTGTGTGAGCGAGTGAGTGAGTGCAATGGCATTGATGTGTGCTCTCCTATCTCTCGACGCTGCAACTACAGATATCCGCCCATTCGTCTAGATGGTTCCCACCATCTCCATGTTGCACAGAATACCACCGGGGAAGATATCCTGATAGACGAGCAACCAATCTAGAATACTTCATTGCCCTTCGGCCCGCGCGTCTCACCTAACAAGGCACTCGGCAGAAAGGTATGTATGGACGAGGCTCCAACCCAAACAGCCAACGACAAGGGAGGTGAAAGCATGTTTGTCCAGTCAAGTTTTGGTTTTTTTTTTCCTTCTTCATTTTTCGAATGTCGGACTACTCATGCCATGCGAGGTTGACGCAAGGCGACGTGATGTGATGCGGTCGACATGGCACGCTGCACAACACCACTGAGAATCCATTACATAGCAATGGCAAGGGCTCTTACATCTTGCTTGACAAAGGTTCTATCTCTTGACCGAATACCTCGAAGAGCTGAGGGTTCCACAGCAGATATGATTGAATCATATACAACCCATGATTGTCCACTATCCCTACTACCTACCTCGTACCTAGTACATCCATCTATACTACCGACGTAGTGGTCAGCAGAAGATGGATTGAACCCAATGGCTCATCTGCGGGGTCCGAGAACCGAACCGAAGACGGACCTGACGGAGTCGCAATTTACGACCACTCCGTAAGAAACCCCACTGCACTGTGCTCCGCCAGGGGTATAGGCGGAATGCCTGTGCAAGGACTCTCCTGTCCAATTGCCCTGACCGAGCGACCGACACGATCATGAAAAGAATCTCCTGTCTGTCTCCTGACCGACAAGGGCATCGTCAAGTTACGAGTGACGGTTGTGTCAGGAAATTCCATGCCGACTGCGCACGCGTTGGCTGCTCGCTGAAGGCATACCACCGGAGAGCAAAGCCTCGGAGCGTCCTTGTTTCTCAGCCTCACTCACACCGAACGAAGCGGAAACCACGGTTGAACTGTGGCGCTAGGCAGGAAAACCACGATATCCCCCCTCTAGGCGAAAGGTCACCAGGTCAAAAGACTCCCACTTTCCATCTTTCGTTCGTTGCTCCGCGCATCCATCTGGTGGCCCGGGCTCTTGTAAATAATTTCTCCCTACGTATTTATTTTCCCGACTCCTCTTTCCAGCTGTTTCAACCCGGCCGAGGACCGACCACCGGAGCCCCGGGCGGAGTCCCGGTGGTCTCGTGCTAAGGAAAAAAAAAACTGCTGAAGCGGAAGGGGCCCCCCGGATTCCGTAAATGGGATGACGAGCCATTCTTTTCATTTTTGGGCACGAGGACACACACATCCAAGGTTCCGCTCAGGGGGACAAAGCAAACAAGACCAGAACATGCCTGCGATTTGATGAGATGGGTTAACCGAGGGAGAAGGGTAACGGGCGTTGTTTGAGCATTCGTACTACGGAGCACTCTACGGCATATACCGAGAGTGACAGTGGGAAGTCTGGAGCCTCTTGTGGGCATCTCGGCCGCTCTCGATTCTCTCACTTGCCCCTGTCCATGATTGCTCGAACCTAAGAATCATGCCTGTTTGCGAATTGCTTGCTGGCTAAGAAACACCACAGCCGTACAAGCCTCATTCGCCTCCTTCAAATCTCTCAGCCTCTGGTGGCTCCCCCCGTTGGAATGGGCTCGGGTGCCAGATTCGAGACAACCGGGGGGAGGTGAGGGGGGGCGCGAGCAAGGGGAGGGTGGCCCAGCGGAACGGTCCAAGACAAGCCGCCATGCCAGACCGGGCCCCGCGGCTCAGGCTTAGTTCCCCCGACCGACCAGGCCGAGTCCAGCGCACTGGAGACGCCCTAATGAAAAAGAGGAGCACACGGAGAAGACGAGGACTCGGAACGGGGTGGAGGGTTGCAATCCAGCGAGCGTATTCGTCCGCCTCTCACAATGTACCCCATCGAGAGGGGATCCCCATGGCGAAGGAAGAAAAAAAATTGGTACGGGGAGGCAACAAAGGACAAAGAGCTAGGTAATAACTGGGATGGTACGGAGCACAGAGACCAAGCCAAGCTCTTTCTTCGGGGTTTTTTTCTTCCTTACCACGACGCAGGCTTTTTTCTTCTCAATCGCGGAGGCAAAGCGGGGATCCGAACATGGTTGGATGGGTTCCAGAAGGCGTCTTTGTGTCCACCGAAGACCCCCTGGCTCTCCGAAGGGGGCAACTGGAACCTCACGAGTCCGGGTTGGCATTGGGATTGGGTCGCTTCGTTTTCGTCAATTGGGAACCAAAGAATGACTGGCAGGAGAAAAAGAGAGAGAGAGAAGGGGGGAAAAAGGGAGAGGCAGACGGGGGCGGAGAAACGAGACCTTCCCCAGTCCATCTCCAGAGAGAGGTTCCTTGCAGCTTACTCTGGAGTACATAACTCCGTATGGAGCAGAAACTGGAGATTTCGTGATATCACATTGGCCCTGTCTCACCGCACAGTTCCCTCACAGTACGCTATCCCCACGTCATGATTCTCACCTGCAGAGTCCGTAAGCCGTGTGGCGTCTTCCATCCCATCGATCGCGTTTTTGTACCCCGTACCCATGTGTGAACCTGGAGAAAGCATTGATACTTCGTACAATGGGCATTGGGCATTGGGCATTGGGCATTGGGCATTGGGCGTATAATTGGGACTCATAAGGACAACTATTTTCGTAACTGAGCTTAGCAAAGACGGATGGATGTCATGACGAAAAATGGCCACGGGGGATACAGGAACCGGCTCGGTTGTCAACCTCTAGTCATCATCACTAGGGTCTGTTCGTCCTCGGTTATCAGAAAACCTTAAGCTTTGGAGAAGAGCTCTCCGCATCTCCATTGTCCTCAAGACTAACGAAGTACTACTAGGTACAGGAGGGCAGGACATCGGCCAAAGGCTGGTCTGGTCTCCCGGGGCCGGTCTGCCGACGCAGCGCCGAGAGGGATGGACAGGCAGAGAAAGACGCAGACCGTCTGTTGCCGTTGGCGGCCCCTGAGGGGGGACAAGCCGAAACTTTGCTCAGCACGGGGAACTCAATTGATCTGAAGCCAAACGCAGCTTTGCCAGGCATGGGAGGTGGAATTGGGTACGAATACGGGGGTGCGGCCGCTTCAGGTGTCGTCGTCGTCGTCGTCGTCGTCGTCGTCGTCGACTACTACTACAAGTGGACTCTGGCGTACATAAGAGCATAGCAATTGGAACAGCAGCTCGCGAGGCTAATTGCGAAGGATCAATGAGGCGTCCGTATATCCATGTCTGGGGGAAGAAATGGCAAGGCACCGCACTGTATGCATATACTATCCAGGTATGGGTACGTGAGGTTGTCGACAACCAACCAGTTGCTTGCCCATCTCGTTACATACCAGTCTCTGGATCATATTCATCTCGTCTCCCACGCGGCGAATGCCCACTCCCTTGTCAAGACTCGAAACAGACCAAACAGACGGAACCGTTTGGCTCGTAACCATAATTACTTGCCCTACCGCTTGCACGCCGCACGGGAGACAATAGGAAGAGACACTGATCCGGTCAAGGTTGCGCCCTCCAGGTGTCGTTTCGTGGCTTTCATTCGTAGCTACCTCGGCCAAGTTCATGTCGCCCGTTACGCGCGCAGGAATGCACCCCCCAAGGCGTGGGTGTCGTCGTGGATTTCGATTAGCAGATGAACGGGGACATTCCAAGCCACGACAGTCCGGTGTCGAGAGAGTCTCTACTATGAACGGTACGGACCGTGCGACCTTGGGGATCTGCATCTAGCGGCTTCGGGGACCTTGATATCTCGGGCAAGCTAGGGACATGGTGAGAGGAGAAACCTCCTGAAATATCGACATCGCATCCCCAGTGTATAGTTCTACGGGTACTGTTTTCATTCATGTTTCTAATCCCGGACCTGGCCAGGCGGCCATTGAGTATCAATTGGGGTCGAGCTCTCAGTGCCATACGACAGTCAAGTCGTCATCATGACATTCCAGGTCGCGTCAGGGACTCGGCAATTGAGCAAAGCGACTAAAACGATTCCAATTGCCAGGGGGGACGTTTACACCACTCTGTTTTTTTTTCTTCTTTTTTGGCTTTTTTTTAAACATTGAAAGACGCAATCCTCTACGTAGGTGTTGGACATTTCCAGGGGCAGAATTGCGTTGATGGCTGTCACACTGGAAGTTCCGAAGGAGGCTGATGCCACGAGGGAAAAGGACACGGCCGCCACGCATGCGATATAGGGTAACGAGCCCAAGAGGTTCCCTTGGAAAATCAGCAGGATTCAATCAATGTCCCAAATGTCTCACTCTAATTGAGGGGGATTGTTGCACAAGGCATGCCCTTGGGGTTACACAGGACAAAATACTCGGGTCCCGTGACCAACAGCCAAAGCCTCTAGCCGAAAGGTGACACCGAGTTGACCCGCGGAAGCCTTGATTCCGGGGTGAGACTCGAGATGCTCAAGACTGAGAGGCGGGTTCCTTGCGTCCAAGCTCCCACCCTCCCCGCAAGCAAACAAACAACAAAGAAAAGAAAAAGAGGCTGCAGAGACACACAATTCATCAGGGAACCAACACTCTGACACAGGCAACCTGAATGCAGGCGCCACCACCGATCCGGCTTCCCCCTGCACGATTTCCAGGAGTCATAGGTACCGATGTACCTACCTACGATCAAAGAGCAAGCAAAGCAACAAACCATCCGTTTGGGTGAGCTCGGATCGACGCCGACGGCAGTCACAAATTTTGGGGGGGGGCAAGGGGAGCTACGGGCGTATGAGGACGCCCAAGGTCTGGAAGCTCTTTGTCCCAGGTAACCAGGGTCCGGTCCCAGAAGCATGGACAGGGCTAGACTTTGGGCGATCATTGAGCAAGGTGAGAGAGCTTCATCGGTGATGATCGGCATGCTGGGGGCCTGAAAGAGTGGTTAGATACTTTGTACGTACGTGACAAAAGTTGAGAATCACCTCACTGGAATCAGGAATAGGCCATTGCGATATTGGAATATATGTATGTATTATTGTGTTAACTAGTTATAATAAACAAGCCCGATTAATGCTTGATTTTCCTCTATATCTTGAAGTATTTCGGTGGTCAGTGGTTAAAACCTAGAAAGGTTGCAGATTCACAGTGCGCGCGGTTGCATCCTACCTGGATGGGAAACCTTGAACACCCCAGTGGACTTGCCCACTTTGTCAGGTACCTAGGTAAGGCACCTCGACTCAGACCTCCAATGTTTCCTCCTCTCGCCCACACAAGAACCCCAGACTTTACGACTTCATGATCATCATCATTACGTCCCCACAGATTGCACTTGTCCAACACCCCGGATATTCTACCCTACTACTCCGTATTCGTCTCTCCATCCCAATTCCTGTCTCTGTTATTATCGTCCCTTCCAAGGAGATTGATGAGAGGGGGAATGAAGCCACAGGCCATCTCCCTCCCTCTTATCTGCTCGTTATCAAGCCATGTCTTCGATTGCGCGCGTCTCGGCGAGTCACACAAGCGCCTATCAGACGCCCTCTTGTTGCTCTGCTGCCGTCGGCTCTTGTGCATGGGGGTCCCGGGGCCGATGCTCCAGATCCTTTCTCTCCCTGCCCAGAGTCGCGAACTTCCTCGGCCTTTAGTCATACCTGCGCCGCTGGACTCGGCCTGTTTCCGATGGCCAGATTTTTTTTTTTGCCACTGACACAACGAGAATGCTACAGCTGCTCCTCGCTTCCTTTGGAGGAGAGAGAGAAGACCTCGGATGAAACTGGGTGGGAAAAAAAATCGAATCATCTACTCCATAGCAGGTCGCCCTCGGACCTCTCGCGCCATTAACCGTCAGCCATCTAGCCGCCATGAGACCCAGCGATACCGCCTTGGTCCTGGGCTCATGGACTGTGTGCACACCTGAAGAGCGGGACTGCCGGGTGTCCATGTTGTCAAGCCGTGAAACGCTCTGCAGGCGACCTCACGAGCCAATCCGCGGCGACGTCTGCTCATGTTCCATCTGCTTCAGCCCATTGGCCGTCGCTCTGCCCTTCCCTGACTAGCATCTGCAGTTGCAGATGCAGATGCATCGTCGCAGATGCGGATGCTGATGCGTCTCCCAGGGATGCAGCTACGGCAGGGCCACCCTATCGCATCTCGATGTGATGGTCTAGGGTGAGTAAGCTCCTTCGAATCAGAGCTCGTCGATCATTCACAGAGGTCAAGAGGTTCACTTGAGACGAGGAACTGCCACACACCATCTGGCATGCAGCTCGTCCCGCAAGCGGGTTGGAGTTCAGTGCAATCGACTGTCATGCAGCATAAGCTTGTCTCCAAGCCAGTCAGTGGACTTGACAGTCAGTGGTTGTGGATGTATGGAGAAGACATGACAAGCCCTCTCCCCCCCAGGTTCTACATATCGTACCGCAACTCGCTTCGAAACATCCTTGGTTGCATCGCCAATGCCTTGGCCGCATTCTCGGAACTAGCCTTTTAGCGACCACCACGGCTTGGATATCTCGATCGCCATATTGCCCCGTCGCAACTTGATAACAGCAGCCATGCGTACCGTGGGAGTATCGAAAATACCTAGGCAACCATGGAACCGCCATACTCGACGCACCCCGACATAGTCTCCCCATCATCTCCATCTTTCTGGGTTAGCAATTGCAGCGTCTCGTTTCGACTCGGCCGCGCCACGCTCAAGCCTGTCCCTGCTTCGGCCGAACCTTACGTGACGCCATTCCCCTACTCATTACGGAAGTCCTTGATGGGTCGGGCCACAACTCGAGACTTTCCGCGCGGTCGTTTCGTTGTCGTCTGTGCGATGTTGGTTCTCCATCTCGAGATCCATATGTCTCCAGTTTTTGTCCTCATCACCTTTCCTGCGCTGGGCGTCGATGCTTTGGCCGGTCTATACTAAATCAAACCCAACTGGGCAGGTCTCGTCAAACAAGAGTCCACTTGCGGGATTGGCAGTCGATTACGGCGAGATATTTATGGAATAGCTCTCGAGATGGAGGCTCTTTCGGTCCTATCTCGCCCCGTTTAGACAAGTTCAGAACCGTCCACGCAAGTAGCTTCATACAGTATATACGGTCCTCGCAACCAACTCACGGCCCGCTGTGGATGACATACTCAGTATCCGTCTTTGCATGTCTTCACGTATAGACTGCCAACCGCTCGGGGGTAGGACCCTGATCGACACTTTGATATGTTCACATTTCCCACCATCATTAACCCTTCGACACACCAGCTTAGCTCACCCACTCGAGGGTTTTTACATCTCCGATCCCCCTTCTCGGATCATTCTGCTTCTGAGTCGCTTATTGCGGGCGAAAGAGGCTGGCTGGATCTCCGTTCTATGGGCTTGCCACTGGGAAATAACCATTCGGTGCAACGTCGAGCTCATGGCGAGATCTAGAACTTGTTTTTCGTCACCCAAGATCCTCTGCCGTTCTCCGTTATCACTCGTTTCTTCCCGACCTCAAACTTTGGCTAGCTTCTCCGCCCGGGACGATCCCCGGTCAGCAACGAGCGAAGATCTGTTTTTGATCTCCGGTCGCTGCTACCTCACGTCGGGCAAGCTTGTAAGAGTCGCATCATCGTCCGAGATAGCAAGGCGCAAATCACAGCAAGTCAAGAATTTCGGTCTTATCAATGCACACTTGCTGAATCTGCCCTTGTCAAGGTATGCCGTGTGAGGTCCAGCATCTGTCGTGTTGTTTACGGCCCTGGCCTCCAAGGACCCGATGTTCAGAGGTGCAGCCCTCGAAGAGGCTCGGCAGATGACCGTTGTCGCGCGTTGTGCCATCACCTTTTGTACGGTGCTTGGTTGGTGGATAGGCCACGATGTCACCCTCCCTCGCGGTCTCCGGCTGTTGGCCCTGGGACAGGGCCATGGTACACCGGCTGCAAGGGTAAGTTGCCTTGGAGGGGATGCTTTCAAGGTGCATTGTGCGGAGTACGCAGGACTGAGACTGGAGCTATTTGTACATGGATGATTGACCTTTGACAGTCAACCCCTCTCGCCGCTGCTAGCTTGTGACAAGAATCCGTTTCATGGTAGTGGTGTTGGCTTTCCTAGCCACTATCAAAAATGACTGATCGACCGAGGATCCGTATCAAGATACTCCGTACAGCGGCAGATACGACTACGACTACGACTACTTGCGCCAGCCAATGCCACAGGGTTATCATAGAAGATGTCGAATCCAGAAACGCCCCACAACAGCTTTCTTGCATCTTGCTTGGATCTCTGTGCAGCTTTACTGGTCAATCGACTGAAGTGACTGGTTACATACGATCCCTTGTGTGTGTCTGACACCATATACTCAACAGTTTCCTCTTTTCTCCCTTTCCTCTCTTTCGCTCTCTCGTCCCTGGTCTCGAAGCGGTCCCGTCCTTTCCCCCCATCTATGGTCGTTTCTGCACGCTTCACAGACGCCCCAGTCCTATAAGACATCCTATTAACATGGATGCCAGAAAGATGTACTCAGCTGAGCTGTGCGGCCCAATCATGTTCTTCAATGTCACCTCGTTGAGGAAGTGGCCGCTGCGATATCCCCAGTGGGAATTGGGCATTGTCGAACTAAGACAAGAAACGAAGAAGCAACTATTATGAGACCCTGGGAATGGAATTCCCAGGCAGTTTTCCAAGGCGTTCGCCAATAGCCTACTTTTCATTTTCTTTGTACTCCTGCGTTCTTTGCCCGACTATGGCTTGGTTGCAAAGAGTCAGGGCAAAAGAAAA
Source organism: Fusarium robinianum (assembly GCA_013623725.1). Taxonomy (NCBI): domain Eukaryota; kingdom Fungi; phylum Ascomycota; class Sordariomycetes; order Hypocreales; family Nectriaceae; genus Fusarium; species Fusarium robinianum. Next base: position 13,914 of record JABFFI010001195.1, read on the forward strand.
TCCTAGGCTGTATACACAGAGGAGAGAGCGCCTATCCTAGCAATAGTTCTTGGCCTGCTTGAGCCTACTTTGGTAAGCTGTTCGTCCTATTCTCTGGCGAGCTCCTAGCATGCTGCATGCGAGGCTGGCGGTAGAGGGTCAGGAAAACCCTGAGCAATTCGCAAGGCAGCTGATCCTGAGGCTCGCTCATCAAGGAGACATGTCAGCATCTCCGAGTAAGTCGTGGAGGGGCCTTGGGAGCTTCCCAGTCTGAAGTTCTCAGGAAATTGCAGCGACTTACCTATTGGCTGTCTCTATCGTCACCGGCCAATGCTGAAAGGATTGCATCAGACAGATCACTGCTCACATGCTCTATAAGAATCCACCCTTGGCCTTCCGAGGGAGATCCAGCTGGAACAATCTGCATCGGCTGGAGTGCCTTTCGAGCGAGGTGCATCGCGGACACCTCATTTTCAGCCCTGTTACGTTGGTTGAGCCCAGCAGAGGCGTTACAACGGCGCATGACCACATGCTCAGGTTGCTGGGATATGGCGACGGTGCCAGGCTGGGGAGTATTCCTGCGCGATAGACATAGCTGTCGTAAAGGAATGGGCATTCCGGCTCATATTTGATGGGCTCAATGGCAATAGTTCCCAGTTAATACTGATTTCGCAGGGTTGATGGTTCATGACGCGCATCTATCTGCTGGCTTCATACAACTCGACTGGAAGGGAATTTTCAACTATAAACTACAGTGAGTCCTCATTGGTTATTCACCAACCAAATGAATCTCGTGCCATGCAGCCTGCAGCAGCCTTGCTCTGGCATAAGATATGCAGCCTCCGCTGTCTTGTCGCTCTATGCACGACTTAGACCGTCCTGACGCACATCTTGCGCTTCATCTTCAACATCCTTCGACAACCCCTCTCCCACATGTCACAGACAACACACCCCCCCAACTCTGATGCAGGACAGCCGAAACGGCCCTGCTGCAGATGTCCGCTGCAAGTCGATCCCGCCAGAGCCTCCTCACCGTGTCCCGTGCGGTGGGTATGATCAGACTCGATATCCTGGTCCTTGGGAGTTCACAAGGTCGCACTCGTTATTTTTGCTCAGATATCACTTTCTGCCTCCTCTCCCACGCGCAAGCAATTCAGAAACAACGATCATAACACACCACTGAGAGGATTGGAGAGTCAGCTATGGACCGCTGGTGTGTGTTGGTGGTGTGTTATTGTTTCTGCTTTAAATCGCCTCTCGGACTTGGACGACAACCCCTTGAATCATCGAGAACGACACGGCGGCGCCGAGAGCCTTTGCCACTGCCAATGGCAGGGCTTTTAATCATATCTGCCCTGGAAGATTACCGAGAATGCTTCCTCGGGCTTCTGGACCATGTGGATTCACATTCACATGCGACTTGGCGAACGTGTCACGAATGCTTCGGCATCTGCTGAGAAAACTGGTGATGGATAGATTATCAACTCCTTGAGGCAGGTCAATGCTGTGTAACAATTGCTCATGCAACAATAGAGCCTGGGTGCTGAGGATGGCATTGGCAAGCAAGGGAGCAAGCTGGGACGAGTGTGGCCCCCCAAGGAAAGACTGCAAGCCGATGTCGCCATCCCTGCGCCGCGGAACCCGTGGTCTGCGGATGCGCATGGGTAGGGGAAGGTGTGTGTGCGTGTGTGGTGGCCCTGGTTTGCCGCCGAACCGACATGGTCAGGCTTGTTCGGGTCAGCATCGTGGGATTCGTCTCGTCTATTTTTGAGGCGCTTACTGTAACACATCGAAGGCCCGCGAGATGGGGGGGCGGACTAGTAGGTTGAAGGCATGCAACAACAATGCCTCGATCACGATGACAGGTCCTAGAAGTCCCGGAGGCGAAGTTCCTATCACGTCTTCGCTCTATCGACCGGCTGGCCGCCCTGGATGAAGACGGGTTGACTGTGTTTGTCACATGGAGGCTGAAGCACGCAGATCGGTCAGGGGAATCGGCGTGGGATGGCAGCACCCTCTTGTCCAGGGCATCACACCGAGGTCGCCTCGGGCTGAGGGAACCCTGGATTGAACGGGAGACCAGGGACAGTGAGACAACACATGGCATGGCCTTTCGGGAAAAACGACGTTGTCGATTGAAATTGGGAATCTCGAGTAAATCCAGGCAACGAACCAAATCACCAATCATGAAATCCACACCGAAGAAGGCCTCATTGAGGGCCTCATTGGGGGCTCCACGGTAAGCCACATCAAACAACAAAAGGCATATCCTATAGCCTCCCTTCGTGACCGACTCTCGATGCGCAAATCAAAAGGTTCGTCTCTCCCCCATGGGCACCCCCCCAATCTTCCTATCTCTCCCCCCCTCAGCTGCAGACAGCTCCACAGTGAAGGCGCTTACGCATGCATGGTTCTGCATGCCTCTAAAAAAGGTCCTAACGGTGCTGCCGTGAAATGCGTGGAGAGCCTGTACATAGCGAGGTGGAGGGGTGTGTGTGTGGTTGTTGGTGTTGTTGTTGTCGTCGTGGGAGTTGTCGGCGCTGTCGACATCAAACCACACACCTTTAGACTTGAGGGTGGTGGTCCCCCTTCTCCCGTCGGTTCATGATGGGTGCGCAACCATTCTAGACATCCCTGGACGAACCAACGGTCCCACGAGCAAGGGGGGAGGGGAGGGGAGGGGTTGTCTCTTTGCGGGCATCCGAAGAGTTCGTTCTGTATCGTCCATGTCGATCTTGAGAAAATCCCGGGCGTCCACACCCCTCCCTCTTTTCTCCAAGCCCGTCTTGACCGGCTGCATGCATCGGGGCCACCGGGCGTTTTTCGAGGAGAGCGGAGCCGGTGGGCGGGGGAGAGGGGAAAGAAAGCGTTATCGCGGCTGATCATTCAATCGTCATGATGCTGCTGAAGCGGCCGGCCGAAACTGGGTCGGAGAAGGGAGATATCGGCGCGATAAGACTAGGTAACAACCATCATCACAGCCATGACGCCGCCCCCGCGGTCTTCCCCGGTTAACAATCATGGTGGAGGGGGGGGAGACTGGGGGCAGAGGGAGAGGAGGAAGCAGGGCTACAGTTTTGTTTGTTTCGACTTTGATTGTGTGTTTTTCCATTTTGAGATCTTTTTGTCTTGTTGGTTGTAACCCAGCAATCATCAGGTACGCAGCCGCCCGTCCGCCCGTCTCATGGACCCGAACTCAGCCGGGGCTATTGGGCATCTATTCACCAACCCATTCTCCCCCTCATGTCCTCGGCGCGAACGCGACCTCGCGTGGAAGCCGGAACGAAGCGCAAAACATGCGTTTCGCCGGCGCCACGTCGCGGACGTCGTAGATGAGCACCTCGCCCTCCTTATCGGCCTCGCCTGGCTCGAGCAGCACGCCAATCTCCTTGCGTATCCGCTCGCAGATGTCGTTGAGCGGCGTCTCGTCGTCGGCCTTGACCGCGAAGCAGTGGGCGTGGATTATGGGGAGCTGGGTGTCCGTATTGGGGGCGAAGAGGTCCTCGTGGCCGTGGTAGAGGCCGCGGAAGTTGTGGAGGAACTCGATGGCCGAGGCGGGGAGGTTCATGACGAAGTGGGATACCGTAGGGGGGATGGGGATGTGGACGGGTGCCGGGGCGGGTGCCTTTGAGGTTCGGGGTTGCTTGGGGGGTTTGACGATGGCGTGGTCGCCGCGTTGGGAGGCTTCGAGAACGAGGTCTGCGGCTTTGCGGATGAAGTCGTGGCCGTCGTAGTTGAAGGGCTTGACGTATTGTGAGACCTAGGGCCCGTGATTGTGAGTAATGAGGAGTTACGGAAGACTTGGGGTGAGGGGGTTCCCTACCTTGTTCTTCTTGACTGCGTCTTCTAGATATCGGTAGCTCTCGGGGTTCTTGTCGTTCGCCCAGACAAACACTCCCCTCTTGCCAGCTGGGACGGCGAAAGGTCCAATACCTGCCATGACGTCCGCAACTACCTCGCCGGGCTTGAACAGGCTGACGAGCCTCTTATGCTCCGTGTCGAGCTTGCTGTTCCAGTAGACCTTGGAGTAGTCGAAGCGGAATATACAGCCTGCCTCGCTGACCTCGACGTTCATGTCATCAGGTCCGCCTAGGACCTCGTAGGTGAATGTCCTGAACTCGTTCTCTGAGCCGACGTTGTCGGTCTTGTTGATGACGGTTTTGATGTGGGGGTTCTTGTCTAGGAGGACTTGGGCGATGATCTTTTTGTAAGGGAGGTATTGGTTCCGGATGTTGAGATGGGCTGTAGGGGGGGGGATTAGTTGGGTGCTGGGAAGATGGATTGTGTCTTGGTGGGAATGGGAGGTGGGCGTACCGACGTGGCCGACGGTGTTGAAGCCGCTGGGGATCTCATCATGGAGTTCCTCTGGGAGGATGGCCTTCATGACGTCGACTGTTGAGTGATTAGTATGTTCCTCTTTCACCAAGGGGTCAAGGTGCATAACCCACGATAAGTCCAAAACTCGTAGGAAATCTCCAGATCATAGGGGATGACTTTGATATCACCAGCCTTTGACGCCTCTTGCAAAACTGAACTCCACGTCTCCGGTGCTAAACAACCTCGTTAGCCACACTCTCACAGTCATACTTGAGCAACAACCCAGCACAAAACTCCATCATCTACTCACCAGAAGCCTTAACCTGGGGAGCCAGTACCAGACACTTCCTCCCCTGAGACGCCAGCGCGGGGTCCGGATCCGCCAGGATAGGGTTGAACCTCTCCATGAACATCACCTCGTCCGTCTTCTCCAGCGCCTTGCGGTACTTTGAGATGAGCCGGTTCTCCCTGATGGAGGCAGCCGCGGCGTTGAGCGTCCTCGCGAAGAGGGCCCTGTCCAGCGTGGTGGCCGCGCGGGCGGCAGGGGCTCGGAAGAAGTTCATGTCTCGAAGCTGGAAGTTTTTCTGTTAGGTATTCATTAGCTATATGTACATGTATGTATATGTAGGGAATTATAATATTTTTCTGTTTTAATTTGATTTCTTTCAACTAACGTCCATAGTGAGTGTGAAGCCTGTTATCGTGGAGTTCACATGAAGGAAAACTGCGCTGAGTGTAGGGATCGTGAGGCTGATGTTGAAATTCTAGTATAGGGCTTTGAGTCACCAAGTACTCCGTACCTACTAGGTAGGCAAGGAAGGCACCAAAGGTTGCCGGCTGGTGCACCGCCACAGACGACGCCACAGGAAAGCCCCGTAAGGCTGGGAGGGTTGATATCGGTGATGTCACGACTTGGTTGATTGCAAGTCTCAAAGGCCAGAGTTGAGTAAAAGAGTGAGTTTTTATTTTTATATGATTTGTTCGCGTTTCCATCTCATTGCCGTTGCCGTGACTCTCGGTTTTCATAAATCACATTTGCTTGTTTGAGCAGCATGTCCAAGAAGCGAACCCTCGACGCGTTCTTTGGTCCTGCAAAGAAGGTCAAGAATGGGAGTACACAGGATGAAAAGGAAGATGTCGAAGATGTGAGAGGCCAATTACTTGGACTGCTTTAAGTGTTTATTCTAACAGATACTCAAGGTTGGATGTTGTCACCACCGACATTATCCCCATCCCATCAAGAACCTCCCACCATCCCTGAGCAATGAGTTGGCAACTTTGCCTTCTCGGCCTGGAAGGGAGATAAACGACCAGCCCGATCTAGATCTACTCTACTTTGAGCCCTTTATTCCGGCTTCAACAGCTCGCAGGCTCTTTGAGTTTCTTCGCGCCGAACTGCCTTTCTACAGAGTTGAGTACAGGATCAAACGTGCCGGCGTAGAGACCCAGATTAGAACACCGAGGCAAGCTAATTCGCTCCTCACCTCCACGCTCGAAAGACCCCGTTGCTAACATATTCTGCAAAGTTAAGATGGACAACAGTCTTTGGTCTAGACGAAACATCCACCTTCAACGAAACCGGCCAAGTCATCGACACCACCACCGGCTCCCTGGCCTCCGACAGACGTTACACCAAATACCCTCCCCGGCCCATCCCCCACTGCCTCGACCGCCTCCGCAAGACCACTGAATCGGCCACCGGTTGCACCTTTAACTTCTGCCTCGTGAACTACTACGCCTCCGGCGCGGACAGCATCGCCTTCCACAGCGACGACGAGCAGTTCCTCGGGCCGGATCCTGCCATCGCGTCCTTCTCCCTCGGCGCCCGACGGGACTTTCTCATGAAGCATAAGCCCCTCCCCAGCGGCGAGGGCGTTGTCGGTGCGCGGCCGTTGAAGCTCCCGCTGGGGAGTGGCGATATGGTGCTCATGAGGGGCCAGACGCAGGCGAATTGGCTGCATTCGGTTCCGAAGAGGACGGGGAGGAATGAAGAGGATGGGGGGAGGATAAATATTACGTTTCGGAGGGCGGTCGTGAAGGGCGGGACGGAGAATTACTATAACTACAATGTAGGGACGGGGCCAGTGTATAGATGGGATGGGAGGGCGAGGGAGATGGTGTTGTGGAAAAGGAGCGAGTTGTCGAGTTAGGTTCACTCGAAACAGAAAATGCCCCCCAATGGCTTCAAGATGGCGAAGTCATACTCGATACAATCTTGGCAAGGTACCATTATGTGCCGTCAATATAATCTTGGTATGTCTATTACACGGGACCGAGGTGCTGCTAAAGACTTAGGCCCTTGACAAAGCTATGAGGTATAAGTCGAACAGAAATGGGCTAATCGTACAGCAAAATAACACACATAAGAAATACACATGAGACAACAAGCCTCTACTTTCCGCGTCGCATCTGGGCTTTGCCGAAATGTTGCAGAGCCTTCAAAAACACCTGGTATCCAACCCTCTCGTTGTCCTGCAGGCAGAAGATCTCGGTCAATCTAATCTGCCACGGCGGATACCCAGAGAGCTCGAGATAGGGTCCAAAGGTGATCAGCAGGTCCGGCTCGGCCATGATGCCCTCGGACAGCTCGGCGTCGATGAGCTCCATCGAGATGTCGCGGGGCGAGAGCTTGCCCTTCTGGGACATCTCGGCCAGGGTACGGGTGAGATCGACCATGGAGTCCCTGCCGTCCTGGTAGGAGATCAGATGTAGTCTCAGGTGGCCGGGGGGCTTTTCGCCGATGGGCGCTGGGAAATCTTCCTTGTGAGGAGAGGTGATGGTGAAGCTGGGGTGTTGGCCTCCAAAGTAAAAGGTGAACTTTTGGTTGACGGCGTCGTAAACCCGCGGCATATGCTTCTTCAAGATTCCTAGGGGTGTGTTTGTTAGTGCTGGGGACGCACGGAGAACGACTCGGAAGAAGTTGTATACCTGTCTTTTCGTACACGGAGAGCATGGGGATCTCAGCACAGGCAGACCATGTGGCAATCTCGGCAACCTCGTCAAGAAGTCGCTCAATATCAGCCTTGGTTCTGTGGTTCTCCTCCAGTTTCAGGATAACACTCAGGTGATTCGGCTTCTTCTTAAGATCCACGACGTCCTTCTTGATGTATTGCGGGGTGCCGTGGTGGTAGTTGAGTACGGAGGAGATCTGGTAGCAGACGACATTCCACATTTGGCGGGTCTTGATGTAGAGGGAGAAGATGCCGTGCAAGACTGCGAAAATGAGAACGTGGATCTGGCTCAGCACGAACTTGCGGAGGCCCAATGGCGATCTTCTCTGTGTTCGCGATCTTGCGCTCGCGGTGGTAGGTGGAGGATCGTTCGGTGTTGGGAGATAGGCCTACGGGGAGTTAGAACAAGGGGGGGCATTGAGAGACACCCTCGCAGTGAGCGCTGACCTTGAACATTCGTTGTTTTTCCTTGTCGGACAAGAGATTGTGGTCCTGTTTATCATCGGCCCTGTAACTCTGGCGATCGCGAACAGACATCATAGGCATCTTGAAGTTGGTGCAGCCTCGAGAGGCTGTCTAACGGGAGTTGGATGTCGCGGACGGTAAGACGAAGCGTTCGAGGGGGGATGAAAGGGAAGCGCAATCTCTGGCTTCGAATCGCATCAAGGTCCTAGGATCTGAAAAGTCGCAAGAAAAGAAGAAGCGACCGAGCGTGAGTCGGCTTATAAGGAGCTCCTTGAACGAGTGTGGGCAGACGTGGTGTAGGTATCAAAAAGCTGCCAGGGAATCATGTGGCGGTGCTTGCATGGGGTTACGTCGCTGGTATCCACTTGCCGCGCTCTTCAACAATCAGGATTCTAGCCACCCGTTACGTCGCTCTGTCGTGGCATGTGCTTCGTGGGAAACGTTGTAGGTGTGGCGCAGTCTTACCCCGTTGGATTACAACGCGGGGCTGGAGCTCCTTCCTGTCAGGGCGGGCGGCCAAAGTCGCGAGTACGTACCTTCTATGCTCAGCAGCGGTTTCCAGGTTAGGGAGTTGCCATGTACACGGCCTTCTTATATATCAAACGTTCCATGATCAACGACACGACATCGATAACGCGGCCACGCGACTACGAGACTTGAACTTGATACCTCGATCGAACGCCCCCCCAACACATACGGTCGACCGCGGGCTGGCTTCCCACATGTAGCGCACTCCAGCCTGCGACGGCGTCACCAGCTTTCCAACCATGGAACGGTCCGCTTCGGGCCCCAAGAGCCTCTTCCCCAAGGGGCCCAGCTTCACCCTCGATGACTTCTCCAACAAGGACTTTATTGTACGCGACTTTGTCGACAGCTTGGCCGAGAGTGCTGCCCCGCTTAATCGCAGGTCCGGCAACACGCAAGCCGCATTCGATCCGAAACCGTTCATTCGCACCTTTGAGTGTACGTCGTTGCTTCATCTTACGGCAACAGGGGCACACGGGGAAGGATGGTTGCGCTGATCGGATATTGTAGATGCCCTCGATCAACTTGGTTCCCTTGGAGCTGAGCTCCAAGAGAATGAATCCGAACTCCTTTCCCAAGTACGGCGCGCCGAGATCGCCCATGACCAGACCCTCGATACCCTAGGCAAGAAGCTCGACTTGTCCATGCAGTCGTTCGAGCAGCTCGATCTCTCTCTCCACTCCGCTGTCCGCTCAGGCAAAGCGGATGGGGGGGGCTATATCGCGGTGCAAATCGGCGAGAAGCTCGAGGACCTTGATAAGAAACGGCGGCGCGCCCAAGATGCCATCTTCTTGATCCAGTGCTGGACCGAGGTCAGCGAGACCGGGAAGCTGACGTCGTTACAAGACGTGCAACGACAGGGAGGCTCCGAAAACAAGGTCCGCTGCGCCGTGATCGCGCGACAACTCATGCGCATTAGCCAGCGACTCGACCCGGTATCCTGGGGCCAGACCAACGGTCACCGAAACGGCGTCACTAACGGTGTCGTCGGCACTAACCGTACACACAACACCCGCGAGGTCCTGGAGAAGTTCTGTGAGACGCTGGAGCAGGAACTCCTACAGCAGTTTGAGAATAGTCTCCGGCGCAGCAGCTACGAAGACATGATGGAGTGCGCCAAGGTCCTCTACGACTTTAACGGAGGCGCGAGCGTCATTGCGACCTTTGTCAACCAACATTCGTTCTTCCTTGACCGGGACCAGCTGCTCGCTGACGAGGTCACCATGGACGGCGAGACCTGGGAGCATCTCGCGGACCCTGACTCGGAACCCCCTGCCGTGGAGCCCAGTCTCCAGTCCCTGGTGGACGAAGTCAAGATCGTGATGCAGGAAGAGTCGTTCGTCATCAAGCGATCGTTCCCCTACTACGAAACTGTGCTCATCAAATTCATCCAACGAGTATTTCAGCAGTCCATCCAACAGAGGCTCGAAATGGTATTGGAGAAAACTGATACAATCTCCACCCTGGCGTACCTGAGGTCGTTACACTCCTCGAGGAGCTACATCGGGTCACTGGTGGAAGACCTCAAGTCACACGGCCTCACGGAGCACCCGGAGCCCTGCTCGGCTCAAATATCCCAGACGCTCGACCAGCAACTAGAAGAGTTGTTCGTACCATATCTAGTGGGGAACTCGTACATTGAGCGAGAAAAGAAGAGTCTTGAAGAAATGTATAGTTCGCTTCTGTTCAAGTACAGCATCTACCACTCCCGTCGCAAGAAGGCGCCTACGGGTTTCATGGCGTCACTGGCTCAGCAGGGCACGCAGCTCATTGCGTCAGCCAAGGACGCTTACATCGAACGTCTTGATTCGTCAGAACTCACGCCAACCCAGAAGGCCATGATGCTGCGAGTTGCCGGTATCCGTGGCGAGGACAACAAGAACGAGATCGAGGTCTCGGACGAGGATGGTAGTCTGAGTGTCGCCAACGCCAAGCGCATGTTGCAGTGGCTGGCTGAGAGCGTTCAACGGACGCTAGAGCTTGGGTCCCAGGTCGAGACCCCCAAAGATGTCAATGTCCTCTTGAACCTGTTGCTCACGAGCATGGGCCGGGTCTATATCGAGACGACGCTTGACGCCGCCCATGATCAGGTCACGGCACAGGAGAATTCAAAGACGGAGCCAGATCTATCATATCTACCGGTGATCATGCCGGCCGTCACCATCACAAGTCTCATGGACCGGTTCATCACAGTAGTTCTCATCCGCCTGGCAGAGTCAAACACGACCCTGCGGAGGAGCATGGAGGCACAGAAGAAGGTGGCGATTGATAACATTGAGAAGAAGACAAACAACGTCGTGAAGGGAACCATCGACGTCGTGGCCAACTGGGTGACCAAATCGCTAGGCGGTCAGAAGAAACAGGACTTCCGACCAAGGGACGGCGAGCTGGAGTCGCTGCAGACGGTGACCTGCCTCGGCATCTGCACATTCCTCGGCAAGGCGAACCGCCTCGCCCGCAAAGCCATCGATGGTCAGAACGCTGAGAAATTCTTCAGCGAACTAGCACTTGTGGTGCTCAAGCTTCTCTTCGAGCACTTTAAGAAGTTCCAGGTCAACGCGACAGGCGGCCTGATGGTGACGCAGGACATCGCAAAGTACGTCTCGACGATGCGCGAGTGGTCCGTCACCAAGGAGGTCGGCACCGCTGTCGAGATGCTCACCGAGATCGGGTCGCTGTTCATCGTCGGACCCGAGGCGCTGAGGGAAAAGGCGAGGACGCTGCCGGCGGGGTCGACGGGCGCGAGGGGGAAGCTGTCCAAGGTGGACTTCAGGGCGTTTGTGCAGAAGAGAGACGACTCGGGGACGGCTGGGATCCAGAGTGTGCTGGCTGGTCTTTGAGCGTCAGGCGGGAAAAGGGGGGGCGTGTGAATAATTGTCTTTTTGGGCAGGGAGCCTTGTGTGTGCAGCTGGCGATGCTGCGTGTAGCATTGAATGCATTGAATGCGTTGAATACGATACCATTTCTCGACGGAGCCGTTTCAGTGACCTTTCGTGACAGATCTGACACTCATGCTCACATATCGCGTCTCATGCCGCCGACCCTCCCTGTCTTCTCATCTATCTTCTCGTCGAGAAAGTCCACGAGCTCACACGTATCAGTCAGCTTCATGACCTGAGCACGCTCCTTCTTATCCAGCAACGCATTCTTATCAGGTCCCATGCCCGGCTGCGTCATCTCGATGATGTGGTGCTGGACGAGCTTGAAGGGCAGCGGCGCGCGGGCTAGGTTGCACATGAAGGTCTCGACGGCTTCCCAGGGGCAGAAGGAGTGGCCGGCGAACATGGCCGGGTTGGCGAGGAGGCCCCGGGCGGACATGAAGCCTGAGAGGTTGGTGTTGCTAGGTTTGGGGGAGTCGCTGCTGCTGCTGCTGCTGCTGCTGCTGGGTTGAAAGGGGAGGGTGGTAAGGTCGAAGACGTCGCCGGAGAGGAGGATAGGGAGAGTTTTTGCGTATTTTTCCGTGAGAGTTTCGAGGGCTTCGGTGTTGATGGGCGTGGCGGAGGGCGTGGACCTCGTTCTTGGGTGTATCGTGATCCAGTCTACCAATCTTTCCTGGGGATGTCCTATCACGGTGTCGAGAAAGTCCATAGTTTTCCTGTACACCCACGTCAAACACGCACTCCCCTCTACGTCCATTGACAACATACCTCAAGTCACCGTGAACCCTGATCTTGACACTCACACTCCGCCCCTTCGGGTTCTCTACATCCCTCTCCAAGCCAACCCCCCAACCCTCCTCCGCCAACCGCCTCCGCGTCTCAACCACCATGTCACGCACCAGCTCACGATGTCCCATGAGCGCAGCACCTAGTTTCTCAGCGCAGGCCCATGACTGGGGACACCCGCAGTTCAGGTCCACCCCCTGGACGAAGGGGGCCACGAGGGCGGATGCGCGGGAGAGTTCGAGGGGGCTGTTGGCGCCGAACTGGACGATGGTGGCGGGCTGGTTGGGTTTCGTGGAGATGGTTAGGTCTATGTGGGCGTTAGGATCTTCGTGATCTCGAGAAATGTACTTATGAAATTAGGGGGGGGGGGAGAGTCTTACCACTATCGCGGGCAAAGGTGTTGCGGTTGAACTCTTTGGCAACTATCATTGGTGTCCAACAGAGATCAACTCCATAGTGGTGAACCGTCTGTCGAAAGGCAAGCTACTTGACGATCAACTCAGGCCCCAGACCACCAAAAACACACGAAATCTCCCCACCTTGCCATACCGCACCATAGGTGCACAGGCATATAAAAAACGGTCATTTTTCTCGGTGATATCAAAGATCTTGAGGGGGCTGTGGAAATTGTGAGCGGTGGACTACCCTAGACTTGGTGATGAAGACTTACTGGCTTGACTCCCCCGTGCTGCCTATAGACATGACTGTTTGACGTATTGTGGCTCCGGTATATAGTGTTTTTTTTTTTGCTGGGATTTGCTGTGGCCGTATTACGAGATATATGCCATCGAAGTGGTTGAGAGTTGAGCAGTGAATTACACATCGCAGAGGTGAATTTTCAGACTCAGAAAGTGGGCCACGTGATACCCACAACATGACTACCTACCTATCGATGTGCCAAAACTTCCCGAACCACCAGTATTACCCATGAGTAGAACCTCATATTATAGATGAATTTGTTCCATGTTCAACTACCTCTCGATACATACATATAATATTCCCCATCATGACGCCGCTGTTTCAACCTCGTCGTTGCGCCCCTCCACAGCGTTCTCTCTATCCGGGGCGAACAAGCTGTCGGCGTCTCCCTCGACCTCCTCGACCTCCGACTCCCCTAATAGCTTCTCTCGTTCTAGAATGACCATCTCTAGCCACTTCTTCTCTGCTGCCATCCGTTTAGTCGTCTCTACCTCCCTCTCCTTGCAAGTGTCGCGTAGTCGGTGCTTCGCGCTGTACATCAGCTCCTCTTTCAGGCCGCGGTCTTCCTCAAGTTCGGCCTCGTAGAGCATCAGCTCTTCGGCCTTCCACTTCTCCCAAGAGTGATGCTTCTGGTCCATGCGCTTCCGCAGGGCTAGCATTGAAGCTTCGATCTCCTCGTCACCGCCCTTCTTGTCCTTCCAGTAGTTCTGAAGTTGCTGGTAATAGGCCTCTTCAATGTCATGCTCCCCAGCTGCTCGGATCTGAAAGTCCTTGTTGAGTGAAAACTCTTTCTCGGTCATTTTGGCCATCATTAGTGACTCCATGTCGGAACGCTCGGCCTCGTGCTTCTCGGACAGCTCATCCTGGACCCTTTTCATGTCAACAACGAGTTCCTCGGCTTCCTTCTCCTGATCCATGTCCACCAACACCTGATGTAGCTCATGCAGTTGGTCCAAGGCGTCACGCAGTTCTTGGTACTTGAGTTCAATGTCCCGACGACGGATGCTCTCCTGTCGGACTCTCTCCTCAAGTTCACGTTGTCGCCGTTCTTCTTCGAGCCGTTCCTGCTCCTGGCGTAGCAACTCGGCCTTGAGAGCCTCTTCCCTCTCCATCTCCTCAATCTGTAAAAGCATCTGACGAAGCTCCTCTGCCTCGGCCCGCTCCCTTTCTTGTCTCTCTGCACGACGAAGTTCCGCACCATTCTTGACCTCGGCAAGCTGCTCCATCGTGCATGAGCATGTGCGCCATCGCTGGCCACAGACGTAGCAGAAATGGGTACCGCAACGGCAAGTCATATGCTGGCACGCCTCTCTGTGCTCTACCAGGGCCTGGCAGTTGAAGCACCTTCTCCAACCCTCTTCTTCGGCCAGCTGGTTCGTCAAGTTCATGTCATTGTCTTCTGGGCACTCCTCTCCCCGGTGGGACACACCGCGGCATACGGTGCATGTCTGATGCCCGCGATCGCAGAAACCTTGACGTTGAGCACCATTGATGCGCCTTGGCGGGATCCAGAGGCTGCAGTCACTCATATGGCAGTAGACACGCTCGCTGATTGGGAGCCCCCACTCTCCAGACCGTTCATCGTAAGTCGTCTTGAGGTCGGCTGGTATAAAGCGCACAATGGTTTTAGTCGGAATTTCGTTTAGACAGCACTTTGGAGGCCACTGTTGCTCATTCTGAACTGCCGCAGTAATGAGGCGGACAAAGCAGTCATGGCAGTAGCTATGACATGGGACTTTGATGACATCTTTGGGATGGAAGTCGTCCAGGCATGAAACGCACTCACTTGGGGCACGTTAGCATTCTGATAGGATATGTGACTTGGTTGGCTTACACGAGTTCTTCCGGCGCTGGCTTTGTGCGACTGAGTCTGGATGCTACCAATGCTTTCTCTGCTTTCTCAACCTCTTGCCGAAGAGTTTCGAGAGCGGAACCGGTAGCGCTGCTCTCGCCTTTTTCGTGGCTACGTTGGAAGAGTCGCCGGAGGGCAAACAGCCGTCGCTTGCCGGCCTTTGATGTCGAAGGGGCTCCAGCGGGAGTGACTGTAGAGATAGACTCGGGTTCGGAAGTTGTAGAAACACGAGGTGTTTCCTCTTCCTGCGTGGGATTTTCTTCGGGGATGATGATGGGTAGATATGGCTCCGTTTCCTTGCCCTTCTTCTCGGCCTCACTCTCTGCTCGTCTCTGATCTTCATCTTGGACCTTTTGACGATTTTCCTCAATGCCGCGAGCCTTGACATTTTCGATAGAAGAAAAAATGATGTCGAGCAGGATCTGCGAGGTGATATTTGGCGCCTTTCTGATAGCAGCAGGTGGGTTGTACTTGTGCCATTCGATGTTGGTGACATCAACATCCGAGAGGTTTTTGGCGGACCAGGGAACAGGAAGCTCTCGATTCTCCCAGGCAGTCTGCATATTATCAAGAGTTTCAAACGGATTCTCGTAAAAGTCGATGTAGTCCTCAGGTCCGAAGGAACCAGGCATCAGCTGCTGCTCCCGGTTGAAATTGGACGTCATTTTGGTGGTGACCCTGTTGTCGAAGTTGGGAAGACTGGTCTAGTTACTGAACGCGCGGGCGTCCTCGCGAAGGCACAAACTCATAAGAGATTTGAGAATGAGCTGATAACGTCGGGGGAGCAAAAGTTGGAGTATGAAGTGAGGTTGAATTAGCAGGCAGACAACAAAGAAGACGGAGCCTATGTAATGGTGTGAGTTGGTGTGCACACTGCACAAGGATCACACCCGATAGGAAAGCTATATAAAGAAACAGAGGTGTCTGGGAGCCTTGGGCCTGTGGCTTTTCGGTGACGGCAACGGCAACGGCTCGACTCCGTAGTGGGAATAAGCAGGTTGGCAGCAGCAGCTTCGAGAAGGAGGACATGCGAGCATGCCAGCTCCAGGCTGGCCCTCCCTCCTATGGGAGTACGTAGAGGACCTCATGCATGCAGCAGTGGACAGGCACGATGACATCCACTGGGAACAAGCTAGGCGGGCCATTGGACCTAAGAAATCAGCCCGCTGGGCGACGGGAGGCGTTCTCCTCCATTAGCACGGAGGGGGATGGAGTGCTGGAATGCCTTGAGATGGATCATGGTGCTTGAGGATCGAACAAGGCCTCAGCTATAATGGACCAATGAGAGTAGCCATGTCGTGTCACGCCCACGTTTGCCTCACTGTCTTTGGGTTGCGGCACCAAAGGCGGGCGAAATGACGGCGCGGGTCTGGCAGGGGGGGGTTGGATGGGGGACCGAGGGGCGGTGTCTCAGCTCAGGGCATCTTCAAACTAGCGAGTTCGGGGCGTTTTGGCGGTTGGTCTGGGGGCAGTGCTTTAGCGGACGATGGACGAGAATTGGATATGTGTGCTGCAGATGCGAGGATGGATGATGGATGATGCATGGATCGTCGTCTGATCAACGAGGTGTCTGATGAATCGGGCACGGGTAACAATGGAGGTGATGGATGTCCTGGGCTGCAAGTGTGGAGGAGGAGGAGGAGGGTGTTGCTTACCTACACAGCCATGTAAGTGCCTTGATTCAGTGCCTTAATTCGGTGCCTGAGGTCTGTCCATCCCTGAGGACTGACTGACTTTGGGACTGTTCCGTGCTGTTGAGATGAGAGCGGCAAGATTATCTGACTACTGACAAACCCACCGGCTAGACGTTTCTCTACTTTCGCTCGTTATTGATAGTCTAGATCCCTGAGTGAGTAAATAAACCACAGGGTCGGGTGTTGAAGTCCTCTGGACTCCATGCCTTGGCCTCAGTTCAAGTTCCTCATACCATCTATTCAACATAGTACATGAATAAAAAAATGCAATAAAATTTGTAAAAAGGCAAACAAAGATACTTAAAAATACCTACCTATGCAATAAAAACACGCTCTCTACTGGTCTACTGGGAAGTCGTGGCATCGTGCCTTTGACCAGCTTCACAACAATCACTGATGCCGCTGGGTTTGGCCGAGAGTTCCGGTCTCCACCGCCTACGGGACAGTAGGGCACTTTTTTTCGTCAATTACATCAGCAATGAAAGTTCAACAACCTCGGTCGTCAATTGACATCTTCAACTTCTCTCCCGTGCCATCAATCAACCTCAATTTACCATGGCACGCCTCTCAGGTCTACAGAAAGAGGTTGTGGCACTCTACCGCCACTGCCTTCGAGAAAGCCGCAAGAAACCTGAGGTTCGGGATTCATATCCTACCTGCATACCTAGACAATGAGCCCGAAACTAACCCAATACCCAGGGCACGCGAGCACATTTCGAAAGCTTTGCCAGGTTAGTCCGCTACATCTTCTACTCCAAGTCGAAGTTTATAGAATGCTAAAATCCTTCGTAGAGCCGAGTTCGCTCGGAATTTGACCATTGACAGGCGCGACTTTGCTGCCATAGAATTCCTTCTACGGAAGGGACGTCGTCAACTTGAGGTGTACTCCTCTCCTGGCATCAAGGATGTCAAACCATAAGCCAGGAAGTTGCTCTCCAGCAGCTGGCCCTGCTGGAGCATTCATGCCCGGGCATTCAAGCCATTACCGGGGGAGTTGCAACTCTCAATGCCCAGGGCTGTTGGCTGGTCCTTAATGTGGCCTTGTGTCCCTGCCCAACAACATCTCAGTCTTCCACTACCAACACCCAACACCTCTCTGTTCTCTGTTCTTCACCTTAAAAACTACTGAAACTGCCCTCGTCTTTCATCTTGAATAACTTCCTTTGGAAACGCCTTCTTATTACTTGCTGAATCATGGTTGCGCCGCTACCTAACCCTGATCTGAGCACCCCCTTATCCCCATCCACTACCCGTGCTGCACATACTCTCCGAGCTACGTCGTTTGAGAGACCGATATATAGACCGCGTGTCATTACAGTATCCCGGCGTCCGTCTCGTGCGAGACCTCGGAGGGCAAGGAGCGAAACAATCCTCCGGGAGTCTACGACAGACTGTTCGTTTGCTCGCCATGTCTCGCAAGCGGGCCCTCGGGGCGCCCTAGGTCACAGAGAAAGGAGATTGATGCAGAAAGAGGTTGATTTGACTTCTAACCTGCCTCACGCATCAAGTTCAAGTCTCGATTTTCCAGCGGCAGATCGTGATCTTGCCACCAACCCAGCTCCTTTTGAAGTATCCCCCCTGACTTCCGAAATCTCTGTTTCAACAGACTCGCCCTCTCGAAACGAAGCAGCTCGTATTTCCAGCCCTTCGCCGCAGATATACCCGACCTCCATGGCACCTATGAAGCACAAGACTGGTTCCCACCGCACAAGCCGCATCAGCCCAGGCGGCCGCTCACGAACGCAATCGGGTTTAAACGGGCTTCATGGACTACCTGGAGATGCCGCCTACAACATCTCTACTCCTCCCTCAAGGCCTCTTGAGGTAGACAACAACCTTGTGGAGGCCATCTCACGAAATATCGTACAACAGCTACAAATGTTATCGCTTACTGGCGAGAACAGGAGCAACCCACCCGAGTCCCGAATGCAAGAGCCTCGATCACCAGAGCTCTCGGAAAATCAGTCCAGGACCTCTAGCCAAAGAGACGCTCTGAACCGATTCAAACACGAGCTTCAAAGGTATGCCGAGCAAACCGGGGCCGTTGGAACCCTGCCTGTCTTTACTCCAACGCCTCCCAACTCTGGCGCAACTCTTCACACGGTATCAGCACTTTTTCCCTACCATTCCGAGTTCAAAGCGGCTGGATTGGCCGTCACTTCCAAGGACCAAGCAGGGCCAACTTCGCGCCTGACCAAGGCGGGCAGGATACGAGCTGCCCGAAGTCAGCCATTGGGACTTCCTGTCAAGCGGCCGCATCTCGATCAACTGGATAGAAACAATGATTGCCCAAGCTCGAATACGGACATCCCTTTCCCAGCCCCTAAGGATATGGACGAGTGGAGGCGCGCAATGATAGACGAGATCCCCACTCGTGGTCATAGAAAGCCTCGCCCGGAAGAATCTCCCAAGAGCCATTGTCTTCCTTGTTTACCGAGTGACGATGGGTGGAGAGAAGATAGATGTCTTCAGCTCTTGGGAGGTTCTGCTCCACGGCCTCAAGCAACTGCACCTATCAACGCAGCGCAACATACCCTCAACAATGTCCCATCAAGGCCCTCGCAGCCAAAAATAACAACGAGACCTCGTCAAACGACGGCTTTTTTGCCTCGGCAACGCGAAGTCGTTACCTCTCTGGGCAATGATTATTCAGACAAAATCTATCGAGGTCAGATGCCTCATACCAAATGGATGAAACCCGCCAAGCATCAGTCTGTCAGGACCCGTCCAGCACAGCTTTCAAGAGTCCCTAGTCAACCAGCTCTCGCCCGTCCATCACCAAACCGTCACCAAAGTCTGCCTGCCGAGCTTTCCCCCCGAAACTTGTCGAGAACTGTGCCATTTGACCCTTTGCCAGACCCTCCCTCGACACCGATTCCAGTCGCGCGAAACAACCGTCCTTCCGGAACTATAGTCCCTGACCAGGCCCCTGGAATTTCGAGGAAAGGAAAATCTGCAGAAAAACCGACAGAGCCATCTTCGACAAGGCAGCGAGGCCACCGTTACCCTCAGGCTGGCCATGGTCACGTCACCCTCTGCTCTCGAGGCTTGTTAACCCGAAGTCTTGCCCAACCAAACGTTCCCTTGAGAACCTCCTCCATGCGGAACGCTCCTTTTACCGATTGGGAATACGGGGAGGGCAAGATTATGGACCGTGATGTTTTACGGGGACTGCATGTCGCGGCATCAGCTGCTTGTGATGAGCAAATCGATGCTTTCGTCCGCGAGAAGACTGGGCTACACATTCGACAGTTCCTGGCCGACATCATGTCGTTTGAAACGTTGGGGGATGAACCACCGCGGGAGACTAAAGAACAAAGATCGAGGAGGAGGAAGGCTGAGATGAGACTGGTCAAGCAACGTGTGCGGCGGTCTCGGCAGATTCAAGGGTTATCGTCGTTGTCTTCATGATGCGAATCTCGAATGCCGACTCAATGATGGCTTGATGATATGTATAATTACTTTTGTATGACCAGGTTGATGTGTACTGGAGCCACCTCACATTAATAGAATATTGTGTATCAATCAATCGACTGTTCAAGGCTTCATTCGTGGTCTCTGTTTGTTTTCTAGTGAAGCACGAGGCGATATCAAGGGTGAGGCGGGGCGTGATCGACAGGACTCCCCAAGTACCAGCACTAAGCTTACACAGCCACAGTTCCTAGCCTTGACCTTCAACCGCTGCCGACCTCGTCGTCGTCACCATTCCTTTTCAGCCTCTTCTGTTATTCCTGCAATGGATCTATTACAGCTCTCCCCCACGGACATCCAAGCCTTCCGAGCCAATTTCACAGTACCCCCGAGTCAGCAGGAAGATCTATTACGTTGTTGGTCGCACCAGAATTGCAAGGGATGTCTCGCCGCGAGGCATTGCAGCTGGTGTCCATTCGTACGTCTCAACCACCTTGCCTCGCGTTATCGCTCCCACAACTGCTTGCTCACGCTTTGTAGACGTGGTCTTGCGTGCCTAATTCGCACAAGATCCCGCTGTTGGCGCCAGCGTACGATGAGAACGTGTGTCCGCACTGGGCCGAGAGATGGGAAATCCGTACCAGGCCATTTGGATGCCAGGTTTCGACGATTACGAGTCTGACGGGCATCATCTCGATCGTATCTACTCTGGTTGGTTTACTGCTCATCTTCCTACTCGTCCTTGGCGTACGACGATTCCGACAGTATCAGAGGAAGAATTCGCGATGGTGGCGGGTGCGGAGGCGTCGCTGGTGGAATGTCCTGAGGTTCAGGGGCGGCGAGAATGAGCCGCTGTTACCAGGTAGCTGGCCTGATAACTCTACAGAGGCAGACTCTTGAAAAGGAGTCTCCGGAGACAAAAAGCCTATGGGGAACTACGCGTCCCCAAGAGAGCGAGCAAGGGTGCGGACACGTCAGGCGATCATTCCCACGCAATGGATAGCCTCTTGAATCCTTTAACCAGAGCTGACGGGAGGGATGATAGCCACTTCATCAGCTTCCTGGATGACGGTATTCTTTTCGCCGTGTTCACTCTCCATATCTACATAGTCTAAGTTGATGGTGACAAGGCATGACTTGAGAATCTTGGCCTCGATGCCGGGATGCCGCCTCTCAAGCTCATGGAAGAGCTCACAGAGTGGCAGCGGTGCAGGAAGAGTCTCAGAGTCCAGCCTGGTGAAAGAGCTGGCGCTCGCGAAGTAGAGGACGTTGAAGTGACCGGGCGGAGGCTTCGGTGCCGACGCCATTGGAGAAACGTGTGCCTAGATTGGATTCTTGACAGTGGTTAGTCTTCATGTCTTTGGGTAAGAGAAATGCGACAGCCAGAGGAGGTGGATAGTTTGGGTCAGAGATCTTGGTGATAAAAGGTACATCAATGTGTATTCAGGTAATACATGCTAATAAAACATCATCCCGAAGAGAAGAGAAGCAAGTAGAAAAAATTGTGACTTACCAAATGAGTAGTTGGAGCTTCGTGGAGGGAAGAATGCAAGATGTGGAAGAAGATGTCAGGAAGAAAAAGATGAAAATGGCCCCGCCTCAATTTGAAGCTCATTTAGTTCACGTGATACTAGAGCATCAGCAAGCCACAAGTGGGTAGGGTGGTAGGGTGAACGGGATATAAGGCAACCAGCTCTAGAGCAAGACTTGAAATTGGATGGTGGTAAATGGTCATTTCTTTTCCTAGAGTCAGAAAGGCATAATAGACGTGATCGTAACACATGAATCGACTCTGTGTGCGCGAGAAAGCCTGGTCCAAACTCGGGGCGGGATGTGAAAAGCCCAAAAAAATCACTTTTCGTAGTCGGATTCCATGCTGCAGAAAGAATTTGTTCTGGGATTCGCGATGCCAGATCCGTGACTCCTTCTAACAAATGAAACTGGAGCGCGGGTGACGCATCCCCAGGTAATGTCCCAATACAAGGCGCGCCCGCCTTAGCAGGCAAAGACCATCCGCTTGTCCACCGTCCAAAGTCGTCCTTGATCCCCCAGCCGGTTCAAACGGCAGCATTTATCGCAATCGTCGGGCCTCACGCTCGGACTCAAGGAGGCAGAGAATGTCATCTTCGCGAACTGTGTCCCGGAAAAAGTCGCATGTCAGCACCACTACTCAACTTGCCACTTTGCGACCTTTCGCATTGGAGGGGGAAATGCTTCGCCGTTATCGTACCTGGGCCCTTGACGTTTCGGATGATCGATCGGGACTGGTCGTCCAGGAACTGGACGCGAACCTGGGTGACACCACCACGGGAACCTAGACGCACGGAAATTGTCAGGTCCAAAAAGGGTTCCCTTCGCCTTGGGTATTCTCTCGATTCTTCATCGAATTCGTGGGGGACGCACCAGTTCGGCCGAGCACCTTCATGACCTTCACGAGCTTGACGGGTTGCTTTGAGGAATCCATTTTTTCGACCTGGACGGTTGTGAGCTGAGAGGAATTCGCGGCGCGTGGAGTCGGGGGACAGCGTACGTTGAGAAGTTGGTGGATAGTCGGTGGTCGCGGGCGTGGGTAGGCTGGAGATTGACGCTTACTGGAACTTTTTGGTGAAGTTTCAGGGTTTTCGTGTGCCCAAGCCCTTACCCCACCACAGCAGCCGAAATCGCCTTTGGTTGGCAGGTCCTGTGTGCGTTGACGGGATAATGTTTTTCCGCGATCTGGCCAGGAGCGGAAGCAAGATGGGGGCGGAGGACGCAAAAGGCACTTTGGTGATGACATACAGGGGTGCGCTCTGACAGGAACATCAACGAAGCCCAAAAGGGCACGACAAGTTTAAGATATCTCAAAAGACTTTTCATTACCCCTAGAATTCCGTGTGTGTTTTTTTTTCGACCTTGCGTTACTTTGAAGCGAACTAAAAATTGGTCATGGGTCACAGTCACTGGTGTCATTCGATGCCAACGTCAAGTACACAAGATCGATCATTCTGAAGAAACCTGCAATTGACACAATTCAATGCCCTTCCGCTACTCATACTGGATATGTAACTGTCAAAGGAGTACGGTTTCACTGTTCTTGGCCACATCAAATGCCTTTGAAACTTTCGAGGGACCATGGTTTGCATTGATTGTACAGTCAACGCAAAGTGCAAGGCAGATCATCAAAGCGCAAGTAGTATTTGTTGATGACCTGTATTCGATCACGCGTTTCCAATTTCGAGAGAGCGATTCGGTCAGTGGTCGTGACATCAAATCCATCATCGCTTAGATACATCAATCTCCCCAATACATGTTGCAACAAGGTGTTTCATAGGGTATCTATCTAGACAGTTGAAAAGTCATCACAAGTCCTCGATTCGCTCTTCAAGATCCTTCACCCATTCTTCCATGATTTTCCTGTTGTTTTCAATGGTAGCACCACCATCGTTCATGACCTTCTCGATCTTCTCTAATCCCTCGTTCCACTGCTTCAACTCTGCCCCCATTTCCGCCTGTTGTGTCTCGATACGGATTAAGGTCTCGCTGGCCGTGGCAGCATCGGCGTGAATTGCCCTGAGGGACCTCAAGCGATCTAGAAGAGGTGGTAGGATGGGAGTGAGATTCTCGATTGTTGGCAGAATGCCATACAGTGCGTTGATCTTGGCTTCTTGCTCAGACTCTTCCACTGGAGCTGCAGGGGCATGTCGGCCAAGTTCCTCCCTCAAGGATTTGGCCTTTTCGCGGGACTCGATCAACTTATCTTGCTCTGAAGCCAGGGTCCGGACTCGTCGACTGATGGCATCCAGGTTGGCCGTTGAGGCTTCCGCAAGCGTAGAGATCTGCTTGTTCATGGAATCAATGGTAGGCAGGATTGCTCGTGGGAGCCCGCTCGTATCGGACTCTGGCATCAACGAGGAGTTAATACCAAGCCCCTTTTCCAACATTAAAAGTCGTCGGTCAAAGTCGGCGGCCTTAGCTAGAGCATGGCTTTGTTCGTATGTTGGCGCGTATGTGACAGTGTAAGTGGCATTTTCACCCGGTATATCCAAGGATTCCTCATGTCTCGATGCCGGAAATAGGCTCAGGGGTTGGGTCGTGCCTCGCGTACTCGTCGGCTTTGAGATATCATCCAATACTCGACTTAGAGAGACCAGTCTCTCGTCGTTCGTGTTGGCACCTGCATCGGACTGCGAGGCCGCTGTGGCTTTTCGCTTCGCATATTCCTCCTTGGCTTCTTCAACCTCGCGCTTGAGGCGAGCAATCCGCCGTTCTAGGCTCTCATCATCATCGTCGTCCTCCGACAGGTCGCCAAGTTCTTCGGTTCCATCCCGCAAGATGCGTTGTCGCCGGCTGGAGGTCTTGTATGACTTGCGCTTTCCATCGACGCGATCCGAAAAGTCCACCTCATTTGCGTCAACGTTTGCGGGGAGGAAGCGGGACCGAGCCTCGTCTATTCGCAGTCGTGATCGCGAGATCCCGGGCGTATCATCTTCGACATCGTAGAACTCATCGTCGGACTGTGTTCGAGCCGCAGTGGTCTGGAGCTTCTGTGAGTAGTGATCCGGGACCAATAAGAGCCGGTGGCCTCACTGGTATCGTAGAGTTGTCGTCTGTGAGCTCGGGGGTTTCATAGATGTCTGGAGCAGAATCCTATGGCTGGTTAGATACCTAGGGCTGGATCGCTGCAAGGGGAAGCGCACCAGGTCTGGTAGAGCAGCGTATTTGCGGTTGAGGGCCATTGTCTACAGCTGGGGTGGGAGTTTCGGCGGCGAGAAGAGACGACAAGTAACGGGCTTGAGAGGGATCTGGCCGTTAAACGCAGGTACAAAGCTTGGAGCGCGGGCGTGAAAGGATGAAGTTGAATGGGATGGAAGCTAGAATAAAGGATCCGAGTCAACCTCCCGTCCATGGATGGATCAATATCCTAGGTCCCGTCCACCTCCAGCTTCCAGGGGCAGCTTTCAGTGGCTCCCGAGCGCTAAGGTACCTAAATGCTAGGTGGCGTGTGGACACCCAGTGGGGTCCAGTCCTGTGCAAATGGGTGCACCGGCAGTCACCGACCGTCCCTACCGCCCGGGCAGGTGCGGGCAGTGGCATGGAAGCGGGGGAGCCCCAACGAGAATACCTCAGCCTCCACTGCACTGACAGGCAGGCACAAAGACAGCGGGCGCGTTATCAACGCGTTCCTCATTGAAATGATTCTGAATCGTTTCTATTCACGTCAACCTACAGCAAACTCAATACTCTGGTCTTTACCGCCCGGGCTCAGTGGAAGGGACACCGGAAATTCGTTTCCTGTAGGGCTATTGTGTCCGTTTGGGCCATTCATTCAACTTTTTTTTATTCAAATTTTCCTATTGTCCCCGATACATTCAAATCACAATAGGCACCACCTACCTACCTACTTGCAGATTGCCGCATCAACCCTTTCCCCCCCCAAAGCCTCCATTTCCGCTTTCTCCCTGCACTTCCAACCCTTTCTTTCTTCAACACCAAAGCACATGCAGTTATAGAACTCGCCTTCTAGCGACATCTCTATACGACTAAGCGACCGTTGCGTTGCTCATCGTCAACCCATCGAACCTAACTCAACGCCCCAGCAGAGAAGAATCATGGCTCCAGTCAGAGTTCTCGGCTTGAGCAAAAAGAAAAGGCCCTCCCCGTTGCATAGTGTCTTTAGAGACAAAAGCAGTGAGAAGCTTGCGCGACCAGTCGAGGATGACAATGCCCCGCCACTATCAAGTGAGGATGAAGATGCGGGCGGTGAACTTGCTTCCGCCGACTCGTTGAAGCTCAAGCCAACAACCCGCCCATCACCCTCTTCCCCTTCGGATGATTCTGAGCCTGAGAGAGTCTCTCGGAGTAACATCAAGCCTACCACCTTCTCTACCGCAAGTAGCGAGACATCAAAGAGAAATGGCACCAGGTACCCAAGTCTCTCTAGAAAAGAGAACTTGCTATCACGGAAGCTCGCAGGCACGGCATCTCCAGCTCCCAAGCGCAGAAAGCTGGATTCAGGAGGCTCTTCGAATTCGAAGCAGGTGGCCTCCCATCACAACAATGAGCAAGGCTTCACCAAAAAGGCAAACATCAAGTCGACATATGGAAAGAAGCCCGGTAGCTCGCAAAGCTCCCAAGAGTCGCGGCCAAGAAAAGGTGACAAACGCCTACCAAGCCTCATAGATATCCTTACTGACACAATCACAGCTGCAGTAGAGTCTCCAGGTCGCCGAGGGAAACTTGTCAAGCCGGAGCCCCTCGAAAGCCCCAAGAGATCAAAGGCGGCGGGCAAGCTTCGCATTCCAGAAGGCTTGTCTGATTCTCCTCAGAAGCCGAGCGGGTCGAAGCTCATCAATCCAGACGATGCTCCCCTTTCGTCGCCGCCCAAACGTTCGCCTACCAGGTTCCTCAAGCCTTCTTCGCAGGATGAATTTCCCGATTATGGCGACACCCCCAAGCTTCCATCAAAGAAAACTGGACGCATCGTGACAGCACAAACTGTCCCACGCAAGTCGAGCATGAGCAAAACCTGGCAGATGGGTCCGTTGAAGAGAAAGAGGAAGGCAGCTGCCCTTGAAGAAAGTGAGGAGCCGGCACCACGACCCAAGTTCATCATCCCCGAGGAGATCCCAAACTTCAGTCAGGAGAGCCGGGAGGACAGTTCGGAGGCTGCGAACAAGTCGTCGCCTCTCTCGCCGCTTTCAGACTTGGATTTCCTCGACGATGCCAAACCTCAAGGGGAGCCATCTCCCGATGAGAAAGACGACGAGACCGAGATGATGACGGCGTGCCCATGGTGCGGGAAACCTGTCACCAAGGCTTCCCTCGATGACTATGCCAAGGGCAAGAGGATGAATGTGCGGATGCAGACTAGATTCTGTTACTTGCACAAGAAGGAGGCCGCCATGAACACATGGCTTGAGCGTGGGTATCCCACGGTTCAGTGGGACGAGCTTGAGAGTCGATTTGTGGATCACCGAGCGGACCTTATGAAGGTAGTCGAAGGCGAGCCGTCCCATTACCGCACCATTCTCGCCGAGAGAATCGAGACCGGCCAAGGTCGGTCCCTCAAGAAAGAAGGCAACCTGAACCCTGGGTACTACGGCCCCCGCGGGTGCAAGCTCATGTGCGACTACCTTGTTGAGGAGTTTGGCGAGCTACTCAAGGAGAGAGCTGTCAGCGACCGCGTCATCGCAGGCCGTGGCTCGGCGGCCTTTATCCAGTCAGTCCTTGTGGCGGAGCTGGCTGTCCGACTGATCGGGGAGGACATGGAGGTGTCGGGTGAGGAGGCGAGAGAGATTATGGAGGAAAGTAAGGCCCTCGGTGAGATGGTACACGAGGAGGTATGACGCGGCATCGGATGTAAGAAGATGTACGCAGCGAGGAGGATGAAGTTTGCTGGCTATGATGATTATTCCGTTTACGACTTTGCTTTACATTTGGCGGCTTCACAAGCATCTGGAACTATAGACTCGAGCGATACCACCGGTAGCTTGTCCAGGAGGACTACCCGATAATATGAAGATGATTTTCCAAACCGGATCTCTTACACACTCATTCCAGTGCTCTACCTAGTCCACATTCTAATACTACCCTACCTATCTTGATGCTGATCGTTTCACAGAAGCACAGCCAGCGCTTCACAGGGAGCAAGCCGAATCTCGGCCTCCTTGAAATCTTCCAGTCCTCTCCCCGTCGGACTAACTAGCACCTCTCTAACCCCCGCCGGCATCTTCCACGCCACAGCGTCAGCTGCAAAGTTGCACACCACGAGGGCCACGTCCCCGTCCTCGGCCCGCCGTTTGTACGCAAAGACCTTGTCGTGTGTCTCGTCAACGAGGGAGAAGTCACCGTAGACGAATATGTCCCGGTGGGTCTTTCGTGTCTCGAGCACGCGGCGCCAGCAGTGGTAGACGGAAGTAGGGTCGGAGGTCTGCGAGGCGGCGTTTATGGTGGTGTAGTTGGGGTTGGTCCGCATCCAGGGCTTGGAGGAAGGGTTGGTGAAGCCGGCGTGGGGGGTCGTGTCCCATTGCATGGGGGTTCTGGCGTTGTCGCGGGACTTGAGGTTGTATTCACGCTTGAGGGAGGCGAGGGCTGAGGCATCGGCGGAGTCTTTGTAGAGACTGGTAGGCTATTGTTAGTTTCGTAGTTCTCCCTTCGTCGCTCTGCTGTAGCGTAGAGACTCACTTCCAGTGGTTGAGGCAGTCAATATCCTTGTAGTTCTCCATGCCCCAGTCTTCAGGAACGTTCGTCATGCCAATCTCTTGCCCCTGGTAGATAAATGGGGTGCCAGCCTGGAAGCCAAGGAAGATGGCAAGAAGTTTAGCGCTCGCGGTGCGGTGCTTGGGGTCATCGTGAACAAAACGGCTGACAGATCGCGGCTGGTCATGATTCTCCAGGTATAGAGCATTCCAACCTTGGTTTTCATACATGAACTTCTGCCACTTGTTGGTCGTGCTCTTGAGTTCAGATAGTTTCCAAGTCCTGGGGGAGAACTTGCCCTCTGGGCCGTGATCGAGATCCATTCTGCGCAAAGTCAGATGAGTATCGAATGGAAGTCCAAGGAAAGACATCTGCTTACAACTCAAAGTGGAAAATCATGCTTAGTTCCCCTCGGTCAGCGCCCACAGACTTGATCAACTCACGCTCATCATTAACACAAGGCATCTCGCCCACGCTGAAGGCGTCATACTCCTTGAGAATGTCCCCAATCTCCTTGAGGTACTCGTGACACCTCGGCCCGCAGGCGTAGAACTCATGGCCGCGGAGTACTGGCTGAGCCGAGTCTGGAAATGCTTGGTCCTTGCTGATGAAGTTGATGACATCCATTCGGAAGCCGTCGGCGCCACGCTCCAGCCAGAAGCGCATCACCTCGTGGACTTTTTTGCGGACGGCAGGGTTCTCCCAGTTCAGGTCAGGCTGCTCTTTGCAGAATAGGTGTAGGTAGTACTCGTCCGTTCCCTCGTCGTATTCCCATGTGCTTCCTACATAGCTGGATGTCAGTGACAGAAGCGGTGATGATAGCGGCTTGGGGGACGTTACCCTGGAAGTGAGCCTGCCAATTGTTTGGGGGCTGTCTACTGCCTTTGGAATCATACTTGGCTGGCCGCCAGATGTACCAGTCACGGTACGGATTATCCTTGGACTTACGGGACTCTTTGAACCATTCATGTTGGTCACTGGTGTGGTTGACGACCAAGTCGAGGACCAGCTTCATTCCACGTTCGTGGAGTTTGTCTTTGAGTACATCGACGTCTGAAATGTTTCCGTATTGAGGATCGATAGTCTCGTAGTCACTAATATCATACCCCTAGATGTCATGTTTAGGACAACAGTTTATATGAATCGGGATCACGAACTCACCATATCGACCTGGGGACTCTTGAAGATCGGGGATAGCCATACAATATCGACACCCAAGTTCTTGAGGTAGTCGACACGAGATATGATTCCCTTTAGATCACCAACTCCAGAGCCAGTGGAATCCTGGAAAGAGGCTGGGTATATCTGGTATACCGAGCTCTCCTTCCACCAGGTTCGAGGGTTCTGGACAACGGAACCCATGATGGCTTACAGCTTGAGACTATCTGGCCTGCTTAGAAAAGAAATGCTGGCAATTTTTGGCGATATGGATCTGGCGTACTTGGTGTCTGGCGTTCAGGCAGCTATGCAAACTGGTGAGTACGCAAGAGATTGATGAGAGAAGTAGCCCGCGGGGTCTCGTGGGGGAGAACCCTTGGTTGAGGTCGGCGTTGTCTTGGTTGGATGCATCTTTCGTCACACCGCGTATCGATCGACCCAGTGTTTTGTTGCGCGATAACTAATGGCTGGACGTTTATCAGACGGTAGTAGCGAAGTTGGTAGACGGGCGGAAACGATCTTCGGATCCTTTGGACAAATGTAACCTGAACTATCATATAGGGTAGGGTTTCTGCCAATGGTAGATGATATGCCCTGGTTGTCCCGGCTCCTCTCTGTTTTCGAGAAACGTGGATGTTGGCTCATGAAGATCCGGGGACGAACCAACGTCTCCAATATATTAATTCGGAGGGCTTTCGGCCGAACAGCCATTTTACGCGCAAGGCAGACCCTGTTTCTGGTGGAGCAAGGATTTGTCTGTGTTGCGAGTGCGTCAGACATTAAGAGTTACAAGAGGATGACCTGAAGATGCGACAGGAGATGAGTGGTCTAGCAATGCGCAGAGGATTTAGGTCGAATGATGTCGACTATTTAGTAGTTATGGAGTTTTCCACTATTAGTGTGTTGCACTTATGTACGCTAATAGGTGGTAGGGGATGG
Organism: Fusarium robinianum; assembly: GCA_013623725.1. Taxonomy (NCBI): domain Eukaryota; kingdom Fungi; phylum Ascomycota; class Sordariomycetes; order Hypocreales; family Nectriaceae; genus Fusarium; species Fusarium robinianum. The sequence goes on from JABFFI010001195.1 coordinate 43,747, forward strand.
ACATCAAGGGGAGCAAACTTGTTCATGTTGGTTCATCATCAATGGAAGTAGGGATAAGGCAGAGAGATAGTTCTCTGTGAGCCCGAGCGCAGTAACCCAGATCAACATCAGGAATTACGTTGTTGGCTGTTGTCTGATTTAGCGAGAGTATCCGGCGTGTAAATAAACAACAACTTGTCCACAATCATCTGCCGGTTGTGAAAGGGGCCAACATATGGTAGCATCTTTGTTAGACACCGCAATGAGATCCGTGCAAAATTATGTGTATCCGTATGTAGGCACCGCATCTGCCGTCTGCCGTTAACCGCCCTAGGGGGAGCGAGCAAAAGCAAGACGCACAGATCGCTCTAGGGACCATGACAACGAAATATTACCCCGTAGAGATGCAGCTGGAACATTCTACGGAAGTACTACTTTGTATATACGAAGTATGTAGTATACGCGTAGACCAGGTCAGAGGGCTGGCAGGAGGAATCGGAGGATAATGGGGGATCAATAGGAGGAGAGCAGAGAAGAGAAATGAGCGGTAGAGATGCAGATTCCGGTACGATTTACCAGCACGCACATCTTCCGCTATCCCTCGTACGAAGTGCCGCGTCGTGCCATTGTGTTTCCGTCTCGACAGATGGTGGAGATCCACATGGATAGGGCTGGGCTTGGAGCTGGGAGAGAAGAAGGCTCGTTGCAGCAGCAGCGGGAGAGGTGTGTGAAGCGAGACCGGAAGCGGAGGGCGGAACGCAAAGGCGATTGCGGCGCTGAGCCGACTACGCGCGATGGCTGACGGACGGGCGGTGGGTGTTACATGGCACAACCCGACCGACCGATGCGATGCGAGGTGGCTCACGGTAAAAAGTCGCGTGGAGATGAGGGTATTTGCAGAGGCGGGCGTGTTCGTATAGGTAGGTGGTGGAGGTGAAAGAAAGAGAGTGAGTGAGTGGTTCAGCCCATCGCATGAAGATAATCGGTTTTTATATTCTGTAGCGCGGACAGCCGAGACAAGTCAAGAGAACCGGTCAAGAAGACCTGCTTGTTTCTTTTTACTTTGGATGTGATGATTCAAGGTCGCAACAAAGGTCGTGTTGCAAGAGAGTTGTGGAAGAGGTGAGAGTTGCTTGACAGGGGACCCCCCCTAGAGAGCCGAAGGATCGTACATGGCAGTCCGTCAGCGCATTAGTCGGGAGCTTCAAAATCCACGGTGTCCGGAAAAAGCAACGACAAAGAACTGAGCAAGCTTGAACAAAGAAAGACAAGACCCTGAATAGCAGCGGAGCTAGCGGAGTGGGTGCTTTGGGGACAAGCTATGGGGTTAGGTTGGTTATCTGGTATGGAGTCCCTACCTAGGTAGGGTGGGAGGTATATTGGGGGCTTCCTTGCCTTGGGTAAGATATGCCTAGGTACCTTATCGAGAATGCTTTCTTTTGACCACATTCACTCACTCATGTAGTAGGATGGATCACAGGCCGATTGCTCAAAACAAAACTTGCTTGCTCATGCTGCTGCCGGCAATCAATGATCAAGGGCAAGCAAGGGTCAGGTCGGTCAAGGGTAGGTAGGTCAGGTAGATTGGTGGGTGGTGGTCATGGAGCTGGGGGGGGAGGAGGAGGGGCGCTTGCTACCTGACCTAGAGCAGGTACAACAACCCATACCCGTCTCGCCCGACCCAAAATGTCGCTACCTGAAGAGTACACGATGTGGAGGTATCCGTTCTTTTCTTCCCGTCCAACCCAATGTTTTTTTCCCCAGGTCCATCGCGACCCAAAGGGCATCTAGAACGACCTTACGTCTAGCGCGTATATGGCCTCGCACATCCTAAGCCAGCTTCCTGCTCCCTCTAGACTGTCCCAACTGGAATGAGCTTCAACCCCGATGGTGCGTCGTCCAACAACAGCCCCCGAAGCCGTCGGGTCTCACATGTCTTAGGTACCTACCTAAGTACTAAAGTAAGTAAGTAGAGGTAGGTACCTACCTAGGCTGCCCCATCCTTTCCATTGGGGATCCATCTTTCCCCCATCCTCTCCCCCCTCCCTCCTCCTTCCCAAAAGAAATCCACAGAAACTTCACCCAACCAACCAACCACCAACGAGCTCATCCGGCCAACCTCTTTCTTCCACCACCACAACCCCCCCGGTCCGCCGCCGCCCCAGTCGTAGCGCCCAAGACCAAAGCAGCCAGCATCGTCGACAATTAATTCCATGTTGGGCGTCCAGGAAACAAGCGCTGTTCTGCATTTGCATATCTGCGTTTTTCTCATCGGCATAACGAGCACCGCCGCCTCTCAAACCCTCTCTTTGCACTTCCCCTCCCTCAGGGCTTCAAACCTCGAGAGACGACTACTTCGTACTATTCGCATCCACCACAGATAGCTCTTAGCACTCCCTCCCTCCCACCGTCGAGACATGACGTGAACCCTCCAGTCCTCTCTCTCCTCTCACCCGCTGTTCTCGCCCCCCCCGCCCACGACCCCCCCTCCCATACCATACCATAAAGTACCATCCACCTACTTCGTACCTAGTTGTCTGGGCTCTCTCCACCGCGAATGCTCGCTCACCTGCCCCGTGCTGCCCTCATCCCGACCTTATGGCCTAGGGCCCTGCCATCGACGCCATCGACGCCCCGGCGACCATGACCAGGAATGAGGCCGGCAACCGCATCAGCTCCATCACGAGCTCCAGTACCAGCACCGATAGCACCCACTCCGCCATCACCGTGAAGCCTTCCTCCACCGATTCCGATTCTGCTACTACCTCCACTCCCATTCCCACTTACTTACCTGCTCCCGATCCGGAACCTACTAGCACTCAAACATCGAGTCTCGCTCCCGCCCCTCCCGCCGTTCCAGCTTCTTCACCCGCTCCCGTCTCGACTCCTGGCCTATTCTCTGCTCCCCGACGACGACCTCCTCCTACTCGCCTCAGCGCCGACGACAATGGCTCGCTGATGAACCACTGGTGAGTTCCGAATGCCGGCTCCCGTCTCCCGTCTCCCGTCTTCCGTCTCCCGTCTCTCCCGTATTCCGTCTCCGCCTCCGACTGTGCTCGAGTTCGTGTCCGCGCCCGTGCCTTTGTCCTTGTTTCCAGCCCCCGTCTTCCGTCCCCCGTTCCCGTCGCTGGCTTTCTGCGTGTCGCCTCCCGTTCCGCCATCGACTTCTATCAACAGCTGACGGTTCCTCACATTGCCAGGTCTTTGTCCAAGGATGAGCTTCAGCTTTCCCCAACTGCCACCAGTTTCGGTCCCCGTGGCGGTCCCAATGTCGCTTCGAAAGACCGTCGCATGAGCGACTTCGCCAACTATCGCCGCGACCTTGCCGTTCTCGAGACATCCCGAATTCCCCAAATTCAGCACAACCCACCCACCGCCAGCCCGAACCCTCAGATTGCTCCCTGGGCGACGACCAACGGCTCGTCCACAGCCTTCTCCACAATGCCGACCAGCTTTTACAACGATTCTAGTGACAACCTGTCCCTCGCCTCCCAACTATCCCCAGGCTATCCTACCTCGAGCAACCGTCCAGGGGTTGCGCCCCAAGACTCTCCCGATGCCGCATACTTTAACGATGGCAGGCGGCCATCCGCCGCCAGCATCCTCACCGCGAGCAGCCAAGGCTCCAAGACGAGCGTGACCCGCGGCGGCTTTCGCAAGCTTCAGGGCTTCTTTGGAGAGGAATTCCCTGGACGCGATAGTTCAGAGAGCAGCCTACCCACTTCGCTCATGGGCAGGGACCAGCGTGCGCGCTCCTACAGTCACGGCCGCCCCACACACAGAGATCGCAACTATTCCAATGCCACAGATCATACTCGAGATGGTTCTCCGTCATCCTCGAGACCAAGAACGCCCGTTCCAGCCCCAGAGGTGGTGCCGTTTTTGTATCAGGACAACAATGTGCGTTCTCCATGCGCCTCCCTGTCTCATTCCACTTGATACCCACCCCCCGGCTAGCCTCATCGATCCTTCATCCCTCCCTCGTCACTCTCTCTGTGTAGATTCTCGAGTCGCCCTCCTTCCGAATTTCCGTCGAGAATGCTCCCCGCCTTGGGAGTTAGTTGCAAGGCTAACCTCTGTTACCTAGGATATCGCACGGTATGGCGAAGCTCCCGTTCGAGACATCCTGACCGGACCTGATCGAGAGCGCTTTGTGACCGACGGGTCATCCCAAGTCCCACCAAAGACCTCCTCCTCATCGAGATCGGGCCACTCCATCGTCCACATGCCCGGCCACCACCACCGACACCATAAAAGTAATGAAGATCCCCGCACCCTGAGACCGAGCATGAGCAGAGAAGATACGCCTCTCGGAGGCCCCCTCTCTCGTGACCGTGGAGGAAGCAGCGTGATGTATTCGACGAGATCGAGAGGGCAGAGTCCAACGCCTAGCACTAGAAGTGGTGGAACGACATGGGGCTCGAAATCCTCACAGCTAGACGGCCAAACCTCGCCCGGCCACCATGGCAAGCGCGGGCTGCTTGGTCGACTCAGAAGACACCACAAGGAGAAGGACGAGACGTCAAGACTCCGCGACCTGCCGCAGTCTACGAGATCCCTACAGCCCAAGTCCTCGAAGCCGGACTTCCATCGACCCGAGTTGTCACCTTCGGCGCTCCCTCTGTCTGGGACCTTCGGTCCAGAACTCGGCGACGGGATTGATCTTCGACCCAACACGGGCCAACGCGGAGCGACCTTTAACAACAAATTCCCCTTTGCGAAGAAGTCACGATCTCACCGACCGCACGATTACGTTGACGAATCGATTGGGCCGACTGATCGCAATGACCCAGACGGCATGTACCATCTTGACACCAACCTCAATGACATGGAAGGCATTTTGACAAAGCCCCCTCCTTTGACACCTATGGACCTCGGCTTCGTTAATAACATTGACGTTGATCGTACCGACTCCATATCTTCAATGGCACCCAAAGGGAGGTGGGATGCGCCTGACAGCTGGGCCGTGCGGAAGACGACCGAGGATAATTCATACCACGCTCCAGATGTGGACGAGATTGGAAGCCCGCCTCGGCCGGAGGAGAAGCTGGCGCCTTATTGTATCCGAATCTTCCGCTCTGATGGGACCTTCTCTACCCATTCCATGCCGCTGGACTCGACTGTTACCGACGTCATCTCCCAGGTCATCAAGAAAACTTATGTGGTCGACGGCTTGGAGAACTATCATATTATCATGAAGAAGCACGACCTGATTCGGGTGCTGACCCCCCCCGAGCGACCGTTGTTGATGCAGAAGCGCCTGCTGCAACAAGTTGGGTATGAGGACAAGGATCGTATCGAGGATCTTGGCCGAGAGGACAACAGCTACCTCTGTCGCTTCATGTTCTTGTCGGCCCGAGAGAGTGATTTCCACGCAAAGACAACTGACATGGGCCTGGCCCGCGCCCAGAAGCTCAATTATGTCGATCTTTCAGGCCGCAATCTAGTGACGATACCGATATCCCTATACTCCAAAGCCACCGAGATCATCTCACTCAACCTCTCACGAAACCTTTCATTGGACGTTCCTCGAGACTTTATTCAGTCCTGCAAACACCTTCGAGATATCAAGTTCAACAACAACGAGGCGAGGAAGTTGCCCCCTAGCCTGAGCCGGGCAGGCAAGTTGACGTTCTTGGACGTCGCCAATAACCGGCTGGAGCAGTTGGAGCATACTGAACTCGACATCTTGACTGGGCTGCTGAAGATGAATCTCGCCAACAATCGACTTAAGCACCTCCCCTCTTATTTTGGGACATACCAGTCGCTTCGTTCTCTGAACATTTCCTCCAACTTCCTCGATAAATTTCCGACGTTCCTCTGCGAACTGCAGAGCCTCGTGGACCTCGATCTAAGTTTCAACGGCATAGCCTCTATACCCCATGAGATTGGTGGCCTGAGGAATCTCGAGAAGCTGCTCATAACCAACAACAGGCTCACTCACAGCGTGCCCGCCTCCTTCGCCCAGCTTGTCAGCTTGCGCGAGCTGGATATTAAATACAATGGCATCACAAGTATCGATATTATCTCGGAGCTTCCGAACCTCGAGATTCTTTCCGCAGACCACAACTGTGTCTCGGCATTCGTGGGCCAGTTCGAGTCGCTCCGTCAGTTGAAGTTGAACTCGAACCCGCTCAACAAGTTTGAGATCGTGGGGCCAGTCCCGACGCTGAAGACCCTGAACTTGTCGAACGCACAACTGGCGAGCATCGATTCATCCTTTTCCAACATAGTCAACTTGGAGCGCCTTATCCTCGACAAGAACTACTTTGTCTCGTTACCACAGGAGCTTGGTACCCTGAGCAGACTCGAGCACTTCAGTATCGCCAATAACTCGGTGGGAGAACTGCCACCTCAGATTGGATGCTTGACCGAGCTGAGGGTGCTTAACGTGCGAGGAAACAACATCTCTAAGTTGCCTATGGAACTCTGGTGGGCCAACAAGCTCGAAACTTTCAACGCTTCTTCGAACGTGCTCGAGCATTTCCCGAAACCTGCCTCTAGGCCGCCGCGTGTACCAGGTGAGGAGGCACAACCGCCGCCTCCAGTCATGAACGGCAGGCCCGTCCCGCTTGGGACGTTGTCGGCTACGCCAAGCTCGGAAGAGCTTACTGAAGACCGGAGACCCAGCCAGAACTCGAGCACGCTGCTCAGTGTTGGCCCATCTCCCCTCTCAACTGGTGATCGAAAGAGTTCGGTGGTATCCGTGTATGGAAAGGGCGGTCGAAAAACTTCAGTCGTCTCAAGATCAGCGACGCCATCGACTAATGCCAGGAAAGACTCTAGCATTTCCAACCGTTTTACCAACAACACATTTTCTGGATCTCTACGAAACCTTTACCTCGCCGACAACCGCCTTGACGACGATGTCTTTGACCAGATCAACGACCTCTCGGAACTGCGGGTTATCAACCTATCGTACAATGAAGATATCACAGACATCCCCCACGCCTCTATCCGGGGTTGGACGCAATTAGTCGAGCTTTACTTGTCAGGCAACGGGCTGACGAGTCTACCGGCGGATTACCTCGACGAATCGAGTCTTCTCCAGGCCCTATACATCAACAGCAACAAGTTCACCAACCTGCCCGCCGACATCTCGCGAGCGAAGAACCTCGCGGTTCTTGATTGCGGTGCCAACCACCTCAAGTACAACATCTCCAACGTGCCATATGACTGGAACTGGAACCTCAACCCTAACCTGAGGTACCTCAATCTGTCTGGCAACAAGCGACTAGAAATCAAGCAAACAAATTACGGTCCAAGTGGACCAGGCGCTGTTGACAGGGAAGAGTACACTGACTTCAGTCGTCTGCTGAATCTACGTGTCTTGGGCCTGATGGACGTCACCTTCACACAGACGAGCATCCCGGATCAAAGCGAAGACAGGCGTGTCCGTACTTCTGGCTCTCTGGCAGGCCACCTCCAATACGGCATGGCCGATACACTGGGCAAGCACGAACATTTGTCAACCATTGACTTGGTCGTGCCGAGGTTCAACTCGTCGGAGACCGAAATGCTTTTGGGTCTGTTCGATGGGCAGGCCCTGTCTAGTGGAGGATCCAAGATTGCCAAGTACCTACACGAGAACTTTGGACATATTTTCGCCCTCGAGTTGAAGGCTCTGAAGACTCGGGGCAAGGAGACACCCGTCGACGCACTCCGACGCGCGTTCCTGCAACTCAACAAGGACCTCGTGACAATTGCGATCCAACACTCGGAAGAGCGGCCGCAGAAGACGCATAGGGGCTCAGGCCAGCCGGTCATTCTCACAAAGGAGGATCTCAACTCTGGAGGTGTGGCCACTGTCGTGTATCTTCAAGGGACAGAACTCTACGTTGCGAACGTGGGTGATGCTCAGGCTATGGTGATCCAGTCTGACTACACTCACAAGATGCTGACCCGAAAACACGATCCGGCCGAGCCCTCCGAACGATCTCGAATTCGGGAAGCAGGTGGATGGGTCTCCCGCAACGGAAGATTGAACGACCTGCTCGAGGTTTCTCGAGCATTTGGCTACGTTGATCTGATGCCGGCCGTCCAAGCGGCCCCTTATGTTAGCAACATGACTATCAGGGAGCAGGACGACGTTATCCTGATAGCTACCAGGGAGCTCTGGGAGTACCTATCCCCAGGCTTGGTGACCGATATCGTGAGAAATGCGAGGTCAGATCTCATGCGGGCGGCGCAAAAGCTTCGCGATCTCGCCATCGCATACGGCGCTTCTGGAAAGATCATGGTGATGATGATCAGCGTTGCCGACCTCAAGCGAAGAGTGGAACGGTCTCGACTTCATCGCGGCGCTAGTATGTCGCTGTATCCGTCTGGCATTCCTGACGAGGGGCAATTTCTGTCAACCAGAAGGGGCCGGAAAACAAAGGGAGATGTTCTCGACTCTTCGCTCAACCGACTCGAGGCCGAAATCGAAGCACCCACTGGGACCGTCTCTATCGTCTTTACTGATATCAAGAACTCGACAACGTTGTGGGAACTGTACCCGAGCGCGATGAGATCGGCCATCAAGCTCCATAACGAAGTTATGCGACGACAGCTTCGGCGTATCGGCGGATACGAGGTCAAGACTGAAGGTGATGCTTTCATGGTGTCGTTCCCGACGGCTACTTCGGCGCTGCTCTGGACGTTTGCAGTTCAGATGCAGCTTCTCGATGTGAGTTGGCCTTCGGAGGTTCTCAACTCAGTGTCTTGCCAACCTGTCCTCGACAAGGACAACAGCCTTATTTTCAAGGGTCTCTCTGTGCGGATGGGCATTCATTATGGGGATTGCGTCAGCGAGACTGACCCTGTGACACGACGAATGGACTACTTCGGTCCCATGGTCAACAAGGCTTCACGAATCTCGGCCGTGGCAGATGGTGGCCAGATCACCGTTTCTACTGACTTTATATCCGAGATTCAACGGTGCTTGGAGAATTTCCAAGATACGGACAAGGGCGCTGCCTCAGGGTCCGAGGATACCTTTGAGGATGAAGCTTTTGCCAACTCTATTCGCAAGGATCTACGATCTTTAACATCGCAAGGTTTCGAAGTCAAAGAGATGGGTGAGAAGAAGCTCAAGGGCTTAGAAAATCCGGAGGTCGTTTACTCGCTTTATCCACACGCTCTGGCTGGTCGTATCGAATTCCACCAGCAACACGAGCGCCGTGAAGACGGTAGTGCCCAGCCTGCAGCCCTTGCCCCTGGCAGCGAGCTCACCTTTGACCCTAATATGGTCTGGACTCTCTGGCGGGTGAGCCTGCGCCTAGAGAAACTGTGCAGCTCCCTGGAGGGGAACGCCGATAATGGGCTCCAGCCACCCGAGACCGAATTGCTGGAAAGGATGAAGCAGCGCGGAGGCGAAGTCACCGATCAGTTCTTGATCAACTTTATGGAGCATCAAGTTAGTCGGATAGAGGTATGTTTCGATCATAACCCCTGGGAGTATACTGGGCTGTCCAAACTGACATATTATTGATTAGGCATGTATCTCGACACTGGCAATGCGCCACCTTGCTATTGGCGGCGGCGTACTCAAAGAGCTTGACGACCTGAGAGGCCCCATGGCTGCGGTTCTCGATCACTTCATGGCGCAAAACAAGGAACTTGAGCGGTATAGGAGGAAGTTTGGCGAGCTGCCCAACGCCGAGAGCAGCGACGAGTACCAGGAAGATGACGTTGAATACAATACGGGCGACGGCAGCGACACAGAACAGGAGCCGTAATGCCTTTTTGCGACACGGCATGCGACGGTTGTCGACGTCTGCATATAAAAACAACAACACCTATATATATTTGCTCTGGCTGTCCTGGACGTGAACACGATCGACGTGGTCTTTGGGGGATTGGTATGGAACAGGACGGTTTTCGCTCTGGAACGACTGGCTGTAAGGGGTGGGAGGGGGGAGAAGCATAGGCGGAAGGAGTTTGCTCCATGGGTCAACTTTCGGGGAGCATTGCGTCGTTGGTTTTGCCGCCTTGGTTCTTGGGTTTGCTGTTGCCTCTGGTCTTTGGTTGATGCTTTATTTGGTTTTCAAGCAACTTCTCGAGGGTGGGAACATACCAAAAAAATTCGTACATGGGAGAGAGAAAGACTACATGGCGTTGGGCTGTGGGAAACAACGGGGTGTATGATAGGTCTCGTGGGCACACCCCCCTGACCTCCCTTTCCCCCCTTTTCTTTTTGCTGTCGTCATCATCGGGGGTCTGTATGGATGCTTGGATGTCGTGGTGGGTTTTCCAAAGGGGATGGGGAAAGGGTAAGGGGGCTTTGGATATTTGTAGCATTGGGTATTTTTCTTTTTCATTCCTCATGAGGGGAGTTGTATGCATTGTTTATCATCATCCGAATGAATAGGGAGGTATTGAACAAAAAAAGTTGGTTGTATATTATATGTTGCGGAGCTCGCTCCTAGGCGACTACATCTCTTAAACCGTGAATCCCTTGATCATCACGTCCTGTCAACTATTGTCTCTCCTCCTTGTTTTGTCTCAAGATCCGAATTCGTGGTGTCATTCGGGGGCCTGCCCACCAACCACCAGTGAACCCCCTGACGTACTGCCTAACAGCGGCAACGTGAGCGCCGAGGCCGAGCAACTTCTCGCCACCGACCAAACCCTCCTCATCGACTTCTGCGGTCGAGTGGGCTCCCGGCTTGAGAATCTCAATGCCATCGTAGCCAGCGACGACGCCGATGACATCCCACTCTCCGAGAGGCTTGCGGGAATCCTCGGCGAGCGCGTAGTCGAACTGATCCCAGAATCGCGGCAACATGAGCTCATCGCCTTCTTCCGTCTTGTCAAAAAGGAACACAGGGGAACTCGCCTCAGTCCTGTGCCTCGCCCCCAGAGCGACAGGGTGGCCGGCCGGGTTCTGTCCAAAGAGCGTGAGTCCTGTCATGCAGGTCAAAACGTCAGCGTGGACGCCGACGCTAGGCGAGGTGTCATGGCTGGCGACGGTATAGAGCTGTGTGAGGGCGTCACCGCCGGGGTAGTTGAGGGATGATAGGAGGAGCATGAAGGAGCTGGCAGCGAAGGAGGCAAGGACGGAGAGGATGAGGATAAAGGTGGCGACGCCGTAGATGATGGATTTGGAGGCGCGGGAGGAGAGAAAGTTCGCGCCGAGTGCGGCGGCGGCTGTGAAAGGCGGGATGACATAGAAGATGAAGCGGGCTTCCTTGTGTGGCTGGAGGGAGTAGACGGCAACGTAGAGGATGTTAGGGATGACGAGGGCCCGAGCCCCGCGGGAGGTGCCAGGTTGGAGGAGAGCGAGCGGAACCAGCAGCAGCGCAATGGGGTTCAACAACAGACGTGGAAGCGCCGACGTGAAGTAGTAGTGCCAGGGCGAGACGCCCCAGTTAGACGAAGACCCGAGGACAGCATTGTAATAGAACCCCCAGAGTTCCGGCCACAGCGGCTTCTGCCAGAAGTATGAGTCCAGAGGCACGGAAACGGCGAGCGCAGCGGCGAAGGAGGACAGGAAGACGCCGATGAGGCTGCGTAGCTCGATGCGGTGGGTTAGCAGCTGGAAGAGGGCGGTGGTGATGAGGAGGACGGCGACTTCGCAGCGGAAGACGGCAGCGGCGAGGATGAGAAGAGCGATGGACTGATTCTGGCGAGTGAGGGCGGCCTTGCGATCTGTCTGAGGGAGAAGAAAGGCTGAGGCGAGGGTTGCTTGGTAGGGATTGGGTTAGCTAGTTTGATAACTGGTTGCGTGAGACTGAAGGGAGTTGAGAGACTTACTCAGGATAAAAGCATACATGTTTGGCAACGTACGCGAAACATAGTAGTTGACATGAAACTGACCTGCCACCAACACAACCCACCAGGCCTCCACCCCCCTCCCATACGCCCTCCCCAGCGCCCTCTTAAACACCAACAAGGCCGCAACATTAGCCGCGCCCAGCACCCCTCTCACGACGACCTGGGCGTGTCGAAACCCCAGGAGCGCGACGACGGGCTGGCCCAGACGCGAGAGCAGCAGGGCGCCTAGGAAAGTGCGGGGAACGACGCCCGGGAAGCTGAAGTGGTCATAGGTGCTAGAGAGACGGAGGTGGGCGCCGCGGGTTGGGGTGCCGTAGACGAGGATGTCGTGGGCGGCTTGGATGTTGAAGGACTCCTCGACTTTGGTGTAGGGGGAGAGGAGGAGGTGGATGAGGGGGATGGTGATGAGGAGGATGGTGAGGAGGAGGTCTAGTGGGAGGCGTTAGTGATGTGTGAGAGGGTTAAAGAAAGAAGGGGAGGGGGGTTACCTGTGGTCTTCATCTTGGTTGTTGGTGGTCCATGAAGTTGAGAAGCGAGGTTGAGTTGAGGCTCTCACGAGGAGGACATGTGTTGAGACAGAACACCCTTCCCAATTTACTCAAAAGCGGTAAAATGAAATCGACCCAGTAGAGAGTATAGTCGCTAAAACTCTCTCGATGAATCAATTTCCAGTTTAGAATCAAAGAACGCTCATCATCTCAAGTTTGGTTTTACAGTTAGTCGTGTAAGTCATTTCATCCCTGAGAGGAGGTTTGGGGAGAGGCCAGAACAACGGGTTGTGAATATTCCAATAACCAGGGCATGACCTAATTAACGGGGCGCGTTACAATAGGCAGGTAGGTACTTCATTCAATGTCTGTATTGATCACTCTACGAATACCCATTATCCCTAATTTATTCACAAAAATACTGTCACAGAATGGAGTCCAATTTAGATCCGATACCTACGTATTTTGTTGATGAAATGACATCTCTAGATATGCTATTAACCCAGATTCTTCAATGCATTAGCCACCATCATCGGATCGGTCTAATAAAATCCCCCGCCAATCCCCTCTGACGCAACCCCCCCCTGGCCTGGCTGGTGTGCAGGCAGCTCAGGCATGTGGCGTTCCTGCTTGGAGGTACCTTGGTACCTGAGAGATAGTTACACATCATCGCAAAACCGCCAAATCGCTTCCATCGCCAACCTCTCCCCTCCTCCCCCCCCCCC